>PVLC010002663.1:18715-69026 GCA_004027655.1 Graphiurus murinus | reverse complement strand
CACACCCTAACTTTTACTCTGGTTGCTTAGTGAATGTCACCAACACTGCAGCTTGGCCTGTGCTTGGCATATGCTTCTCTTGATCTATTTTATTTCTCTTGATCCCTCTCTTTCCTTCTCCTCCCTCCTCCCCCTTCCCTCTCTGCCTATCTACCTTCCCCTGCCTTAATTCATACCTAAATTCACAAACTCTCTAGTAGCTTTTAAGTAAAACTCTAGGAATAAAACTCTCTCTCTCTAGTCTTCTTCTGGTGCTACTTAACCTACTTGGCAGAGCTTTAATGTCGCACAAGAATTTCCACTATGTCTCTTGATTAATCTTGCAGGCCTGCATTTTTGAATGCTTGTTTTCTAATAAAAACACACGAAGGTAAACATGATTGCTTGTGTGATTTCAACCAAATTATTCTGATTCCAAGCATTCTGAAGAAATTCTCAAGTTAATAATGGTTGTGGATGGGATGGGGTGGACAGATTTCAGGAGACTCAGACAACATGAGAATTATATACTTTTTTTCATAATCTTAACTTGGGGTGCTTGTGGCATTGTAAACAGTCTCCCCCTGATCTTTCCAAAGGTTCTGTAACCCATGCAAACTGTATACTGTTTGTTACTGGTAAAAAAACTGATATTTGGATGATATTTTTATCTTGAGTGGTTCCCAGAAATAAAGATCCTTTGAATCTTATGAGCTGTAAGACATTTTCTTTACCATAAAAAAATTTTCAGTAACTGTTTTTAATATTTATGAACATATATATATATATATATATATATATATATTCATCTAGTTTTTAGAGACATACTCTTAGGATGTCTTTTGACCAGATTTCTTGTGTCTATTGATAACCCTGAAACTGATCTCTTTCCTATCAGAGAATTAGCATTTGGCCCTGCTTATCAATTGATGAAAGAGAAATGATATCTTTTCCCTTCTCCAGCATTTCTAACTACTCTTTTTAAGGTGTGTCTTTGGGGATGTCATTTGTTTGGGGACTTAACTATCTGGCTTTTAGCATTTTCCCTTTAGAGACCATGTCACAAGGTTGAATGCTACTACTTGAGAATGATCAGTGTTTGTACTTTACAGCTGCTCTGATAGTTACCTGCTCTGCTTCCAGCTTGTTCTATCACTTTAGGTATTTGGTGCCCGACTGCACAAGTGTTTTGCAGTGTTTTGGCAACCAAGTAAATCACATGATGAGGAAGAGGTTGAGTGACTTGCGTGTGGTTATGGTTGTCAAGGAGGCCACTTCCTTGTGTGGTGTTTGACAACAGTCATTTAAAAAGATGCCATAAAAATAAAGTCATTTGAGAAGAACAGAGAAGAAAGCATACGATGAGATGAGCCGTAAGCCAAACGCAAGCGATGAGGATGCATTCGATGCAAAATCCTGGATATCAATTGACTCGCTACTTCATTATTTGGAAATGAAACTCAAGAAGGACAGTTTTTTGACAAGTGTGCAGAATGGGGGTGGGAGTAGAATGTCCTCTTTGAAGCAAGTCTGAGGTCCTACTATGTTTTCAAAATATACTGTGTGCATTTTTAGGGGAACAGCCCAATTAGACATATGGGTAGCCCCATCTTTTGCCATATACAGTCTCAGAGGAGAGAATTTTAGACAGAGTTGATAACATGATTAGTCAGAAGGTTGACTGTATTACCTGGTGATAAACAAGACAGCTAGAGGCTGTAGGGGTTATGGAAATGGAAAGGTTATTTTCTGGCTTATGGTAGGTTTTACTTTAAAGGGAAGGAGTGCATTACGGTTCATGGTGATGCTAAAGCGCCTTAGGAGAAAAGATCCAGAAATCAAGAAAGTCTTTTTTTTTTTTTTTTTTTTTTAGTACCTTCTTAAGGTTTATGCATTTAGAACAAGACTCCTACAGGGAACAGATGATGTTGGTTTGACTCTGTCACTTCTGTTTTAAAAATTTTGCATTCCCTTTCATTAAATATGAAATACAAATTGACAAAGTGTGAAAAAGTTGAAGTGTAAGGTGCATGATTCTACAGAGAAAAGGAGTAAGTTGATCCTAGTCTGAAGCTGTCAATCTATGAAAAAGGAGTATATGATTTAAGAGGAGCATGATTTGAATTGTTGGAAGTCAGATGAAAGTCCAATTAGAAGAGATACAAAAGATTCTCTAAACAGAGGAGGAAAAACCCTAGTGGAGTGATGGAGGAAGTCTAAGAAGGGAGGAAGGTGGGGAGAGGGAGACTCAGTGAAGGAAACATTTCAATGGACATGACCTACATACACAAAATTATCAATGAGGGAGCAGGGTGGGAGCTGGGGGGAGGCTCGCTGAGTGCTGTGTGCATGTATGTCATCATGATGTGTGATTACAATGCACCAATAAAAATTTTAAAAATTTCTTATGTTGGAAACATAAAAAAGATAATTTCCATGACAGTGAATATTACTTTATAGTCTGCTATTCTTATAACTATCACTAAATCATATATTGCAAGCAACTGATCTTCTAATTTTCTAATTGAATATCTAATATCAATGACTTTAAGAATTTAATAAAAACAATGATTACTTAAAGAGGAAGAGATCATTTCTGAGTAGATTCTAATGTCTTGAAGAAATCATTTCTTGATTGAACAATTTCTTCCCCTATTTTATAAACCATTAGGCTATTTATGTAAATAAAAATATTGAGCTTTTGCCTTACCCCTCCTTTACCTTTGATGTGGACATAAACATAACTGCAGCATATTACATAGTAAAATATTCATGTTTATTTTTCTTTACAACTTGCCACAAAGGAAATGTTGTTTGGTTGATTTATGATGTTTAAGAATAGAGAAAACTCACCACTACCTGTTTCATTACACTTAAGTATCTTTTATTTCTTTTTGCTTGTTTGTTCTAATAATTTTATTATTGTATGTCAATTGTACATCATAGGAGAGGTTAAATGTGACCCAAACATAGGTTCTCACAGCTCTTGGCTGTGAAACATGCATCTCATTCTAATGTCTCTTGCACATTATTCCATCAGTACTTTTATACAGAAAACCAGGAAAAGCAAAACAGAATTAGCATATTTGAAGGGCAAGTGAAAGGGAGCAGGAGCGTGCATTTGAAAGACTGTCACCTAGAAGAGGAATTTAGCTTATTCTGTGTGCTTTTCCTGGGTTGAACTAGGACCAGTGGGTAGAAGGCACATCATTGCAGATACTCAAGTCCTTTGAGTTGCTAAAAATGAACTCAGCTGTGCTGAGGTGTAGAGCACTCACCATGGCCAGAGGTACCCTTAGTTATTACCTACCCCGTCTTGTCCTTTATGTTCTGTTTTTCTTTGGGTCCTTTAGAGCTTTCACTGTATCAGTTGTCTCCTTTCGCTCTAATGAGAGTGTTTCCTCTTAGACTGGACATTATCATCTTTTTCTTGAACCCAGGCTCTCCTCCTCCTAATCATTCATTCCTTAGCATCCACTCACTTCCTCTAAGTGAGGACTAGGCACCTAGTCCTCTGGATTTGGCCTCCTTTCTGTTCTTGATCCCATCCTCTCCCCTCTATCCCACTGCTGTTCCCTTCCAAGTTCCTTGAGAAGTGAATTCCTTGAGGGCATAAACTGTCATTTGTTACAAATACCTGGACTAGCCAGCACAACAGCTGGTTGTGCAGTAAATGCAGACTAAATGAATGTATGGCTAATAACAATTTACTGTGGGGCCACTTTTGCTTTGAGTTGCAGGGTTGGTATATTCATCAATAAACATTTTTTGAGTATCTACATTTTGAGTACTATAGAGATATGGATGAGTAAAACAGTAATTTACCCCCCAAATGTCATAGTCTAATCAAAAGGGAATATGCAAACAAAAGTGAACTTTGCTCAGGCACTGTTATGAAAAGAAATACATACTTGGTCAACTTCATTAGAAGTCACCACTGGGAATCACCTAGGATCTTGCAGATAGCTCAGCCAAATTTTCTGGGCTGAAGGTAAAAAGGAAATCCATGTCTGGACACCTAGCAGGTCTCAGGGGGAAATGCATAGTTCTGGCCTTGACTACCAGTGTCTCCTTGCTAGATTTCCATGCTCCCATCTTCCTTCTTGGTCTCTTGTCTTTCCACATCCAGCTGTTTACACTGACTCACAGTGAAACTGGTGACTTCTTTAGAGTGGTCCACAGCCATGTGCAGCAGAACCATGCCTCAGTCAATGATGGGCACTGATGCAGTTAACATTCTCACTGCTCTCATCCAAGACAACTGACCACACAGCTTAGGCAAAGGAAGATTTATTTGCTTTCACTTTTTTCTTTGAGATCTTGGAGTTTTGGTCTGTGTCGGTCTGGGTAACATCTGTGGAGCTCAGGGTATGGTGGTAGGAAGCATAGAGAGAGGGAGAGAGCGAGGGCTCTGTTCTCACATCATGGGGAATTCAAAGGCAAAGGCACAGTCCCTAAGGCCACACCCCCAGGGTCCCATCTTCTCCAGCCATATCCAAGCATCCCTAGGTTACTGCCCAGTAAGTCCATTACAATGGGTTTATCCACTGAGAAGATTACAACCCTCATGACTTAATTATATCAGCTCTGAACATTAATACCTGAGATACTCAGGAGACATTATTTATCTAACCATAACAGACAACCACAGGAGTGGTATCATGAACTCATATCAGTTGTAGCCATCTTAGTCTGTGCAAGTACACTCTGTGATGTTCACACAGTGATAAAATCTCACAACTACATATTTCTCAGAACATATCTCCATCATTATGTGACACATGATTGCAGTTTCAGTCTGCAATTGTTTAAAGTTCTGACTTTCTGCTTGGCTTCATAAATAGCTATTTTATGATTATTTTGATTATTTATTTCTCTAGTTTTAGTGTGTGTGTGTGTGTGTGTGTGTGTGTGTGTGTGTGTGTGGTATTGGGGATTGAACCCAGGGGTATTCTAGCTCCAAGCTATATCCCCAGCTGTTTTATATTTTGTTTTGAAACAGGGTCTCACTAGGTTGCTGAAAGTCTCACTGAGTTGCTGAGACTGTCATCGAACCTGTGATCCTCCTGTCTCAACCTCCCAAGTACTGGAATTACAGGCATGCACCACCATGCCCGGCTTCTCTGTTCCAATTTTATGAATCCAAGAAAATGCACAAAATTTTAGAGATGATCGGCTCCTCTGATGTTACAGACTCTGTTAACCAGCTTATTGGAAATGCTCATAAATACCTATTTCTTCCATTCACTAAATGTTCCAGTCAAAGTTTTCTCTTCAGCTCCAACATGAATGGGTTTATAGACCACCTTGGACTTAAGAAAACAAAAGTACATTCTCAGCTGAGTGTGGTCTGGAAGATTTTCCCTCATTACCACGATGCCCTTCTCCTTCTAGTAATTTCTGGTTTCTAACTACTAAATGTCCCTGAGCTATAGTCCTCTCCTAATAGAATGTGGTATTGTAATTCTAACTTATTCAGTCTGCTCCTGAAGGATGGGCATTACTATTTTATAGAGGCAAAAAATTGGGGAATTGTTCCAGTGCATATATACATGAGTGGATATGGAGAAGAGTCAGAGGCAAAAGATCAGAAGAAAGAATAAGAAGAATGAGGACAGTAATGTAATTCTATCTTCTCTATTTGTAGCCTCAGGTTTTTTCATTCTTTTCTGCCTTAGACTTTATTCCATTTAATCTCCCTTCCCTTCCTCTTTCTTTCTTCCTTCCTTCCTTTCTTTCTTTCTTTCTTTCTTTCTTTCTTTCTTTCTTTCTTTCTTTCTTTCTTTCTTTCTTTCTTTCCTCCTTTTTCCTCCTGTGTGGTACTAGGGACTGAACCCAGAGGAATTACATCACTGAGCTACCTCCCTAGCCCTTCCTATTTTTTATTTTATTGGCTATCCTTGAACTTACGATCTTCCCATCTCAGCCTCTCATGTATTGGGATTTCAGATGTGGGCCACAGCTCCTGGCTAATCTTTAATTGTTTTGACATTCAGAATCCAGACATGGAAATGAGCTTTGTCACATGAACCCTGGCTGCCGAATGTCTGACTCCATGTATGCACTGGCACCTAGGACACACCTGGGCCATGTGATGTTTTCACATCTTGTTACAGCGAAGCGTGGAACAGGAAAAGTCTAAAGTCTATGGGTGGAATCATAAAGTTTACCCTTGGGTTACTTTCCGAAAGCACTGGACTTTAAGAAAAAAGCCTTTGTTCTGATTTTATAATCCAGCCAGTTACTTATTCACCAAAAATGTGTTATTTGTCACTGATGCAAAACTTACTTTATCGAGTTATTACATTGCTGCTTTGTAACGATTGGGCATGAGGTAGGGTGGTATTAGGAAAAAAAAAACAAAACTAACAAAGACATGTTTTCAAACTCTCCAACTCATTAAAAAAGTTCCAATTAACCTAACAGGCATTTGTTTTGGTTCTTATTTTCCATCTCTTGAGATTTCCCATTCGGGTGCCTATACACTATTCGGTGTTTCTTCATCATCTCTTCATTTTCTGTTGGAATAAAAAAATTATCGTTCACTTTCTGCACACCAAACTCAGCATCTGTGGTGATTTCCTGTATTCACAGGAATGAAGAGCCTTTGAGAAAATATCACCGGGAAACCTTGTGTTTGTGGGAGGCAGAGATGCAAAACTCACTTAGAGCTTGTGGGCTCAAGGTCAATAGATTTTTTTCTCAATACTTCATTCCAGATAGATAAGAAGGAATTGCATGCAATAGGAGAGACTCCAGATTGGATAAGAAAAAATATTTTACATGGATAATCCCACACTCAGACTGTATAATGAAAATTAGGCAGAACATTTAAGTCAAGGACAAACTAACCATCTTTCTAAACTTATCCAACACCCTCTGCCAGCTCCTGGGTATGTGGGAGTTGCTGATCTGTTTTTCAGGTTTTCTGGGGGGTTTTCTAAGGTCATATTCCATCCTACTATTTATCTATACTGAAACAGAAGGCCAAATTCCAGGCAGCTACTTTTCTTTTTTCTTTTTTTTTTTTTTTCGGTACTGGGGATTGAACTCAGGGGCATTTTACCTCTGAGCTATACCCTCAGCCCTATTTTTTATTCTTTATTTTGAAACCTAGTCTCACTAAGTTGCGGAGTGCCTCACTAGGTAGCTGAGGCTGGCCGCGAACCCAGATCCTCTGGTCTCAGCCTCCTGAATGCTGGGATTACAAGCGTGCGCCACCACGCCCGGCTCCAGGCAGCTACTTTTCAAGGGAGGGAGGAAAGAAATCCAGAGTCACCCAATCCCTGAGAACCCCCAGTGTAGACTCGCTCTGCCTTAGATCATATTAAGTAGCAGCTAAACTGGCTGACTTTGGAAGTCTTCCTCCAAAGCACAACTTGGACTGAAAATATCTTCTAGAGTATTTGACATGGAAACTATTGTCTTCAGGAAACCATTGTTGAAACCGTTAAGGCAGGGCCAGGTATTTATGTAGCATATACTGAGAACCTGGCTCAGGACTTTCCTGTGTTTGTTGAATGAATGAATGTTTTTTAGGGGAGAAGTGAGGTACTGATTTACTATATCTAGTTAATTTTTTGTGTATGTGGTTCTGTGGATTGAACCTAGGAGTATTCAACCTCCAAGCTATACCGCCAGACCTTTTTACCTTTTTATTTTTTGAAACAGGGTCTCTCTAAGTGGATGAGCATCTTATTACTTGCTGAGGCTGTCCTCGAACCTGTGATCCTCCTGTCTCAGCCTCCCAAGCACTGGGATTACAGGTGTGCTTCACAATGCCTGACTTTAGTTAATTTATATGAATAGACATCACAATCAGAGAGAATGTGACTTGTGGAAGATATTTATGACAGACAGGTAATAAAATAGAAGGAACTCAGATGCTGAGAATCCCAGTAGAAATACTGAACTGGGTGGGATCGTCAGAGAGTTGGACCCAGGATTATGCATTCTTCCCCCTGCAAGAAAACAACAACAATTCCAACAACAACAATACTTCACAGGAAATTTAGAGACATAGCCATGGCTGGAAATGATTCCAACAACAGAAAGTTTCCTAGAACAGTCTTGAATTTAGAGCTCTCTAAACCAGTGAAGAGACAATAGATGGTTGCAAAATGCCTGCTTGCCTGAATGGATGAATAAATCGGGGGCTATATGGAAGCGGAGTCCTTAGTTAACAGTTGCAGTCCTGCTGCCCCATTGCCTCTGAGCCTCAAGCTCTTTGCCAGCACTACCAGCTTCTCGGTTGTAATCTGGAAGATAAAGCAGAAGACAGGAAGAGCGGTGAAAAGAGTAGCAAAGGATGACGAGCTAAAATAGCATCTTGGGATGCCTCAAGTTATATCTGGTCTCCCCCTGCTTCCAAGAAAGAGGCAGATTGACATCCTATCTCCTCCAGCTGGCTTTTGGCATCTGCATGATTGAAAGTAATTTATGGCTCCTTCCCAGGCTCAGCCCAAGAGCACAGATGCTGACATTAAAATGGTGCATGTGACAGAAATGTGGCCTTGCAGGACCCCCAGAGGAGTTCCAACTCGGATCAGCTGTCCTTCATTAATCAAAAGTTGGCTATAGCTCCCTCCTCTATTTGGAAGGATCCTAGCCTTCCAGCATTATGGCAGAATGGTGAGTTCGTGAATAAGGTTTAGCCTGAAACTTGGTACTCTCTTGTTATTGTAATCTTGGACTATAAAAAGGAAATGTCTTGAAGGCTAAATCGACCTCATCCTTTGCAGTACCACACTTGGAAAGTCTGTGCATTCTTCATCATTCTTGGATTGCTTCCCTCCATCCTCTGGTGCAAATGTGTGGCTGTCGCTCAGTGAGTTGTGTCTTTGTGCATTCAGCTGGGGTCACCAAGTGTAACTCAGGACTGGACAGTCTTCAGGGAAGAACCACTGGAAGAGGGAAGAACTGGAAACACATGCCATTTAGCTAAGCCCCGTGGCAAGTTCTTGGTGGTTGAGAAATTCACTGAAGCAGGCATTGTTATCCCCACTTCAGAGATAGGAAATTGAGGCTCCAACATGCTGATGAATTTGCCTAAATTTGCATATGCAATAAAGTATGAGGATGGACTCAGGAATAGATGGAGGCAGATAGGTGGAGAAAACCACCCAAAGCTAGAGACAATGTTAGAGTCTTGGTCATAAACCATGAGAGACAAAAGATATGGAGAGACAAAAGAGAGAAAGGAGAAGAGGAATTTACTTCCCCTGCAAAACACAGCAACAATGACAACAACAACAAGAGTGTAAATACCCTATTCACTTAGAGTTGAGATATAAATTCTTTGAAATTTTGATCAATAATATACATACTCATTTCTAGTTTACAGTCAATTCTCTAAGTAGTGTAAGTCTCCAAAGCCCAGTGGGGAAAACCATTCTTTGGGCAGAGCTGGCTGTGATCCATTGGTAGATTAAACACCCAGGAGGTTGGATTCATCCAGGGAACCAGACATTCTCCACTGCTGGTATCACATAAGTGTGACTCAGTCAGGGCAGAGCTATTTTCTGTCCTGGTCCTTCCCTGTGATATAATCCCTAGACAAGGGTCATGCATATTCCATGAAATACATGACCCATGTCCTCCTCCACCTTTGTTCTATGCTTCTTGTCTCAAACTGGCACAAATGGAACCCTGAGTTGTGTTGCTTCACATGATGCAATCAGAAAGATATTCTGACAGCTATTCTTGAATAGCCATAGATAAAGGAAAAGTGGGAGGAAAGTACTTGAAACCGTAATAAGATTTTTATTCGTGGCATTTTCTTATACTTGAGACATTAAAAGTACTCTAAAATAGTTGCATTTCTTCAACAATTGGGCTGAGATTTATACTTATGAAATGATCTTTACCAACGGAGCAGAACTTGTTACTCTTGAAATTTGTAGGAGGGCATTGATTTGGACTCAGCTCGTGTACTGAGCCCAACAGACCAAACCAATATGGAATCATTTGTGTGAAATGAAATTAATTAACTTAGGAGTGTACTCATGTAACAAATAGCTAACTTCCCATTACACCAGCTCAGCGTTACTCAGTTGGAGGCAGCCAACCAATTCAAACAAGGCAAACTAATTAAGCTCTGTCCCTCACTTCTGTTTTCTGTCCATAAATACCACCTGACTATGTCACCTGGTCTTTAAGCCTGTTCTGAGGGCTTCCAGGTTCTAGAATCATGAATAAAAACCAACTGAGATCTTTACTAACTTTGTTGTCATTTTTCTTTTCTTTTGTTTGTACTAGAGATGGAACTCAGGGGCATTCTACCTCTGAGATACATCCCCAGTCCTATTTTATGTTTTATTTTGGAACACAGTATCACTAAGTTGCTGAGGCTGGCCTTGAACCTGTGATTCCCCCTGTCTCTGCCTCCCAAATATGTAGATTACAGGTGCTTGCCACCATGCTTAGATAATATTTCTCTTTTGACAGTGCCACACCTGAGAATTTTTCTAAATGAACAGGTTTAATAATTTCCAAAGCCTGATAATCATGCAAATGATGGAGTGGATTACAATTTGTTTGCAGCACCTTTATAACTCACTGGAAAGTAAATATTAAAACCACGTTTTCAACTAGGGACCTTCTTCTCATTAACTTGGAACTTGGGGAGAGCATCAGGAAGCTGGGTGTACATTCAAGGCAAGTCTGGGAATTGCTATACTTTAGAGTTCTGGAAAAGTTTTTGTCATTTGAGCACAATTGTGAGAGGAGACTAATGAGTGTCCTTAAAGTCCGGGGTGTTGAATAGAGCAGAACCCTGTTGGTAAAGGTCTGCATTGGTTTTGACCTCTTTCATGTAGTTACATACAAATTGACACTTAATGAATCCTTTTTCTAAATCATTTCTTTTGGATCTTCCTTAGTTATTCAATTCCCTGGACATCAGTTTTCCCATTTTGAAAATAGAGGGTAAATGATGAAGAAATATGTTTTGCTGTCACAGAGAGAGGTCCAAACATATTGCTAAGTGGAAAATGGAGTTTAAAAAACAGCCCCTCAGGGCTGGGGGTGTAGCTCAGTTGAGCCTTTGCTGAGCATGCATAAGGCCCCAGGTTCAAGGCTTAGCACTGCAAAAAGAAGAAAACAAAACAAACTCCACCAGCATGTAATGTATATTTTCGTTTTTGCAAAACTATGTACAAATATCAGTGTACTTTTTCATTCTGTTCACTTATTTCAGAGATTAATGTCTAGAAGTATTTTTAACAAAATGTCAAAATGGAATTTCATTTACCAAAATTTAACAATATGAAATTGTAAAAAATAAAATTAAAAAAAAAAAACAACAACAATGCAAACCCAGGTAACAATGTTTTCTTCCCCAAGGTAGAACAAATCTTATCTGCAAAAGGATAAATATCAAAATCGAGGTGGCTTATGCAGAGAAAAGCCCAGTTGATCCATGTGAGCCTGAGTCCGAAAAAGCCTGTTAATGATGAACTTTCTCTTATTCCTAGCTGAGGTGAAACATCAGGATCCAGGTGCCTTTTGGTCCTCCCCGAAGTATTCCCATTTTCTCTGAGCCCATCCTCTAAGAGAGTCTCCCTCCAGCTCTGCTTTGCTAATAATAACAGCTCCACTTCCTGACCCATTTCCGTAACTGACTTCTTTTGGCTCGGCCTTTGAATAATTTTGCCTGTCAAATCCAGACTCCTTCCTTTCATTCTGGCCTTTGCCTCCAGAATGCTGAGTCGCAGCTCAGTGTCAGTTTTGGAACAGAGACTTCCTGCCTGGCTCTGCCGCCAGGATTTTTTTTTTTTTTTTTGGCTTTGTTCCACTGTAGCTGCAGTGGTCACTGGTGAGCGTCACGTCCTGGCGTCCTCTGTTGCAGCGTGCCGCTTGGCATGTGTCGCTGTGTCCCGGTGTTCCTTGTAATTGCTCTTTGGGGAATAGCAGTGATTCATGAGAAATTGGTTAACTGGACATATTGGAGCCCGCCTCGAATCTCAGTACTTGGGAGGCTGAGACAGGAAGATCACAGGTTTGAGGCCAGCCTCGGCATCTTAGCGAAGCTCTCAGCAACTTAGTGAGATCCTGTTTCAAAAAATAAAAGCTAAAAAGGGCTGGGGGTGTGGCTTGGAGGTAGAATGCTCTTAGATTCAACCCCCAGTACTCCTCCAAAATCATACTTTCTAATGTTTTCAAAAGTTTTCTTTGTTCTTAATGGTTCAATGATGGTGAAGTTTTGCCTGGCATTTTCTTGGGCTGCTTCTTACCCAGCCCTTCCTTCTCCTTCCTCCTTATAGTGAATGGCCCTACCTTCCAGGTCCAGGGGGAGCCCTACAGCCCCGAGGCCTTCTCTGTGTCCCTGGCCTTGGGGACGGGCCCTTTCTCTGTGCTCTGATAACACAGTGTCCACACTAACTTTCTTTTCGAACTTAGCCAGGGCCGCCTATCTAAGTTTTGTCTTCCCAGTTATACTATCAGCTTTGTTCTTTCAACCATTTATTTATTCAGAGCACAGGCTGTGAGTGAGAAGACCTGTACGGCCTTGCTCAAGCCTCTGGCCATCGGTGTGATAACAGTGCTAGCTTTTAAGGTCATCAGGGAGACTTAAGTAACACATCAGTGTGTTTAGTACAGTGCTTGGTACACGGGGCTCAGTCATCGTTATCTTTTGTACTTTTGTTATTTAACTGCTATGCAGTTTACAGAACTGAGAAAATAGTTATAAAACATGTGGTTGTCTACAGGAATAATCTGTGCCTCAATAGAATTTACATTTAGCATTTGACAACTAAGTAGCCAATTATTTACTTAAACACTGTGCTTAGCCAGGCATGGTGGTGCACGCCTGTAATCTTGGTACTTTGGAGGCTGAGACAAGAGAATAACAGATTCAAGGCCAGCCTCAACAATTTAGTGAGTCCCTGTTCCAAAAAAAAAAAAAAATGCTGGGTGTGGCGACATATTCCTATAGTCTCAGTACTTAGAAAGCTGAGATAGGAGAATCAGTGGTTCAAGGCCAAACTTAGCTATTTAGTGATACCCTGCTAAAAAAAAAAAAAAAAAAAGGAAAAGAAAAAGAAAAAAAGGGGCTGGGGGTATAGCTCAGAGGTAGAATGCCCCTGGGTTCATTCCTCAGTATCAAAAGAATTTTTAATTAAAAATAAAAAAGAGGGGGCACCAAGTGGTGTGTGCATGTATGTCATTGTCAACATGATTTACATTATAATATGAGATTATAATGCACCGATAAAAGCATAATAAAAAAAAAGGCTGGGGGTGTAGCTCAGAGGTAGAACTCACCTGGGTTCAATCCCCAGTGCCCCCCATAATAATAATAAAAGTAACAATACATAAATAAATGCTATGCTTAAGAAATACAGGGTACTATGAGAATGCCTGCCTTCCTTGGAAGTTTGGGGAAGGTTTCCCTGAGGAAATGATAAGGGAATTCAGATCTGACAAAGAAGCAGGTGTGGACCAGTTGAACATCGGGAGGAGTGTTTCCAGCAAAGAGACCAGCATATGCATGGGCTCTGGGCTGGGGTGAAGGACGGGTATCCGAGGACCCTAAAGATGGCCAAAATGGCTAGAGCATCACAGCCAAGGGGAAGAGGGACTGAGAGACGCTAGCCTGGCTTTGGTGTCTGCCATTTTCTTCATATCTCATGTCTGTACATTCAGGTGCTCAATTCATACTGGGTAATAGTTTCATGAACCTGGGTAAAGCCAATTCATCTGCTTTTTTTTTTTTTTTTTTTTCGGTATTGGGGATTGAACTCAGGGACATTCTACCTCTGAGCTACATCCCCAGCCCTATTTGATTTTTTATTCTTTATTTTGAAATAGGGTCTCACTAAGTTGCAGAGTGCCTGACTAGGTAGCTGAGGCTGGCCGCGAACCTGGATCCTCCGGTCTCAGTCTCCCCAATGATGGGATTACAAGCGTGGGCCACCACGCCCGGCTCATCTGCTTCTTTTAAGCATCCAGAGAAAGTGGTTTTCTGGGGAGGTTGAGAAGAAAGAAACTGTTGGGCATTTCAACAGGGAGGATTTAGTGTGAGGAGTTGCTGCTTGAATGGGCACTGGAGAAATGGAAGACCTAAGAGGAGATCCTAAGGTGATGCAGAGAAAATCAGTGGAAAAAGCTGCTGCTCAACTGAGTGTGGTGATCCCAGTACTTGGGAGGCTGAGACAGGAGGATCGTAGGTTTGAGGCCAGCCTCAGTAACTTAGTGAGGACCTCTACTGCTTAGTGAGACCCTGTTTCAAAATAAAAAGTAGAGTTGTGGTTGTAGCTCAGAGGTAGAATGCCCCTGGTTTCAATACCAGGTACCACATTAAAAAAAAAAAAAAAAAAAAAAGATTCTGGTATTTCCAGACCAGAATCGTAAGCTCTGTCTTCATTGCCCCGCTCTCTACATCCAATCTCTTATAAAATCCCGTCCTTACAGCCCAGAGGAGCTGGGACTCAGATCCCCGGGTGGGGCGTGCTAGGGTCCTGCCCAGCAGGTGCCTCAGGTCAGCAGAGCTGGGAGGACTTACCAGCCATTGCGGCCCCCGAACCTCCGTGAGCGCACATTTGGGTTCCTTCTGAGAATACTGGAATAAAGCAGGAGACTGAGGCCAACTACCCATCCCACTGGAGGCCATTACCAAGGAGGTGGATGATGGTAGCAGAAGACAGCAGGAAGGAGCCTGCCATGTTGTCTCCCTCTAGTGGCCACCACCGGTAGTGGGGCTGACAGGGAGTCAGCAGGCACCGCAGAAATGTGATCTGCAGACCCGGCTGGGCCTCGCTCAGCCCCAGCATAGCTACACGTGTGCGGCGAGGTGAGAAAACAAAGGAGGAGGTGGGCATTGGTAAATGGATATGGCAGTCTGGCTTCGGATAGCCCCTGACTCTGGTTTCTGTCTTCCAATGTACAACAAGTGACTTTGCACACCTTTGCCGAAAAAAACATTCCACTAAGTCTTTGGGGAGTAATGAAGATGGATTCTTTATCTAATGCAGAAACATGGAGGAAGCTTCTTGGATAGTTTCATGCTACTCTCGTCTCTGAAGAGGATGGAGAAGATTCATACTTGTAATGTCAGTACTTGGGAGGCTGAGACAGGAGGATCACAGGTTCAAAGTCAGCCTCAGCAACTTAATGAGACCCTGTTTCCAGATGAAAAATAAAATAGGGCTGGGAGTGTAACTTGGAGGTAGAATGTCCCTGGGTTCAATCCCAGGCAACACACACACACACACACACACACACACACACACACACAATATGTAGATACACATATATTTACACAAATATATAACATATTTATTGATATATTATATATGATGTTTTGTATATAATATATTGATATATTATTATGATATATTGTATATAATATATTGATATATTATGATGATATGTTGTATATCACATATTTATTGATATGTGATGTTTGATGTTATATATTTATTCAAATATAATGTTTAACATAATAGTAAATGGTATAATATTTGTATGATATTATATAGCTCATAATACATATTTTATATAACATTTAAGTATTTAAGTATGTACTTTGAAATTATTGGGAAAAACTTGGTAAGATCTCACCATTGGGCTTAAAGCTGTTGGAAACTAGGCTACACATTTGTTATCAGGAGCCGATAGCTGGTTATACAGTTCGGTCTTGACCCCTAAAGGATCTTGCCACCTGCCCAGTCTCTCGCCTGAGAACCCAGGGGAAGTGCTTCTCCTCTCTCATTTCCTGGATGGCTGTTTGCAGACCCCCTGGAATCTGGAGAATCTTCCTCTTCTCCCAGCCTCTTTAGTGGGTTTTCATTGGCCGATGAGGCTGAGCAGGAAGCACTGGAGCCCCACCCAGGAACTCTTACATGATCCCTGCTGCCCCATGTATGAAAGATGTTGTCACCTGGACCGCAAACAGAACATCACAAACTGTTTCTCAATATTTAGAAACAACAGGATTTCTAAAAGTCAACTATGGTTTCAACACCCTGAGCGTTCTGAGTTTCAACCATAAGCAAATTGATGTTCGAGTTATCTCAAGCAATTCTTTTTTTTTTTTTTTTTTTCTTTTTTGCAGTACTGGGGATGGAACCCAGGGGCATTCTACCTCTGAGCTACACTCCCGGTCCTATTTTTTATTCTTTATTTCGAAACAGGGTCTCACTAAGTTGCAGAGGATCTCACTAAGTAGCTGAGGAGCTAAGTATCCTCCAGTCTCAGTCTCCCAAGTACTGGGATGTACTGGGATTATAAGCTTGCACCACCATGCCCGGCTATCTCAAGCAATTCTAAAAAAGACAAAAATGTGATGTTCATTAGAGATTTGAGACCATTAAAAATATGACTTTAAAAAAAAATAAAATTAAAATATGACTTTTGACAACCTAGTGAGACCCTGTTTCAAAACAAAAAAAATAAAAGAGATAGAAGTGTAGCTTGGAGGTAGAATGCCCATGGGCTCAATCTCTAGTTCTAAATAAGTAAGTAAGTAAGTAAATAAATAAATAAATAAATAAGCCACTTTTTTTAGCCGGGCGTGGTGGCGCATGCTTGTAATCCCAGTACTTGGGAGGCTGAGACTGGAGGATCCAGGTTCGCGGCCAGCCTCAGCTATTTAGTGAGGCTCTCTGCAACTTTGTGAGACCTTGTTTCAAAATAAAGAGTAAAATATAGGGCTGAGGGTATAGCTCAGAGGTAGAATGCCCCTGGGTTCAATCCCCAGTACCGAAAAAAAATGCTACTTTTTGAGACAAAGATTTAGGTAAAAAAAAATTTTTTTTCATGTACAACATTAAAAGATGTGTTTTACACACACGGTCTACTTAGTTAAGAAGTGTGACTTTTGCTCAGTTCCTCACGGTCAATAATAGTAAGTAAGTGCTTTAGTTCCTTTATTTCAACTCCCACATTTCTCCAAATAATTAGTATAGTAAGCACTTTAATATGAAAAAAGCAATTACTACATTTTTTTTTCCACATAAAAGAAGCATTGAAATGTTACTTTTCAGCTGGACGTGGTGACGCACGCTTGTAATCGCAGCATTCCGGAGGCTGAGACCAGAGGATCTGGGTTTGCGGCCAGCCTCAGCTACCTAGTGAGGCACTCCACAACTTAGTGAGACTCGGTTTCAAAATAAAGAATAAAAAATAGGGCTGGGGGTATAGCTCGGAGGTAGAATGCCCCTGAGTTCAACCCCCAGTACTGCAAAAAATAGATAAATAAATAAATAAATAAATAAATAAACAAACAACAACAACACAAAGAAATGTGTTGAACAAATGGACTCATTTGTTTCATTCATTTCCTGGAAATAATTCCTTATTATTATCTGTCATAATTATTGTTTTATTTCACCTGTTTTCTTAGTTTTGATTTTCAGCATTAGAAAGCAATAATAACCTTGGTAAAAGATAATTTCTGCGGATCATTATTCAGGGTCAGTCCTTGCTGATTATTAATTCCTCAGTAATGGCACATGCTTGGATTCTGCTGCATAAATCAATACAAGCTAGAATTAGTTGTTGGCAGTCATAAAGGTCTGATACTGCAGTTTTCAACTGTGAGACAAAAGGCATTTTTTTTTTAAAGCAGGACTGCAGAGAGAGATGGAAATAATTGTATGATAAACAGATAAATATGCTTATTTCTCAAACATGCAGGCTTGTTACAGATTCCTATAAGTTACCCAGACATCATCTTTTAAGAATATACTATGCATTATTTATGTGTTTATTTCTGCTGGTAACAATATTTATAAAAGAAACAGGAAAAAGCAAAACACAAAAATCTGCAATGCAAACCTAACACAAATCTTGGGTGAGGTTTAGAATTCTTTCTACTTTTAATCTGTATAAGATTTGCTGCTTCTTCATGGGATCAATTGTAAAAGACTCTCCAAAAGATATCTCATTTATTCTGTGTGCTTTGCTTTGCATTAGAAATGTTGCCACCAAGAGCCAGATATTATACTCTCACAATTATGCATAAATATGTAACTCAGCATAAACATTGACCCAAACTAGAAAACATGGTTATTATTTTTAAGACAAGTGCCACGTTTAAAACATAACTAACAAGTGTTACTAAAAACCCAGGTAGAGTTGTCTATCTTTGTTGATGATCCTTAAATGTTGTCAATCAAACTTAATGTTAGTCTATTTCTGGTTGGAAAGAAGCTATTCATTCCTTAACTTACCCAAAGACCTTTCTGGAGCTTTCTAAACTGAGGCTTTTAATAACTTCACTAGGTAGTCCTACACTTCTGCTACAACTTGCTTACTGGGGCAGTCTTTTGAATGTCTTTTCCTTCTTCACTTAGCGCTATTTAGTTCCCTTGCCAACCACGATCTGTATACCCCTTCTTTGCTTCCCCTTAAATGGTGTAAAAATTGTCCTGATTCAAAAAGCTGCTGTCCTTGAGGAACAATTGCCTGTGGGACCTGTCTCCCTAGCGGTAGCCCACCAATTTATCAACTACACTTCCCTGGACCCCCAACTGCGCAAAAACGTACTAGCTTCATTTGCACAATTTACTGAAAACTACTTTGAGTTTCTTCCCTTGCTCACTGAGGTGGCTGTAATACGAAATACCAATCCGATTTCATAGCAACCCTCCCCTTCAAAATCTCACACACTTTCTTTCTAGTCTCACCTGGATCATCAACTCTAAGTTAAAAATCGAAGTGATACCAAAATGTAACTTTTAAAACTCTCCCAGAAAGCCAACAAAATTACAAAGTAGTTTTAAGGCAAACTTAAATATGGGGGAAAAAATAAAAACTATGTGTAATGGTACTTTTCGTGGCTAAAGAAAATCTCTTAACAGCAGTCCTTCTTTGGCAGAAGCCATTCAGGGGGGAAGAGGTAGAAACCTTTGCACCGCAGCCAAGGAGACTCAAGGAGGTGGGGCACAGCTCTCCACTCCCTACATGTGAACTGTGCTTTGTGACTCGCTTCCAAATAGGACAGAAAGGAAAAAGAAAACATTACTTTGCAGAACACAAATCTGGAAAACACGCCTCAGCTAGGTGGCCAAGGTCATTATCATCAGCGAAAAGTCATGTTGATAACGTGTTCCCTTGATATGATGAACTCTTATCAAAGAATGGCGCCTTACCTCTGTGGTCTTCCTCCCTGAACCCATAACCCCAGCCAAAGACTGAGAAAAACAAAAAACAAAAAAACAAAAATCAGACAAAACCAAAATGTGGAATAGTCTATCAAATACTTGACCAATGCTCCTATGGTTTGAATATTTGTGTCTTGCTAAAATCCATGTTGAAACTTAATACCCAATGACATAGTCTTTGGAGGTGAGGCTTTTACCACCTCTTACCAAGACAATTAGGCTGGGAAAGATTTGCCCCACAGATGATATTAATGCTATTAAAAAAAGGTTTAAGGGAATAAATTGACTAGTTTCTTCTTTCTACCACGTGAGGACACAGCAATGAGGAATAATCTTTGGGGGAAGAGGGAGGGAGAAAAGCCCTCATCAGACACCAACTGTGTGGGCACCTTCACAGGGAGATTTCTAGCCCCCCGAACTATAAGAAACACATTTCTGTTGTTTATAAATTATCCAGTCTCAGGCATTTTGTTATAGTGGCCTGGATAGACTAAACACTCCTCAGAACTTTCAAGGTCATCCAAATCAAGAAAAGTCTGGAAAATTGTCACAGCCAAGTGGAGTCTAAGAAAACATGACAAATAAGCCTAGTACATCCTGCATGGAATCTTGGAACCAGACACGAACAATAGGGAAAACCAATTAAATCTTAATAAAGCATGGAGTTTACTTAATTAGAATGTATCAGTTCATTAACTGTGATTAATGTAAGATAATTATTTGAGATGTTAACAGAGCAAACTGGGTATGAGATATAGGTGAATTCTCTGTACTTTTTTTTAACAACTATTCTATAAATCCAAAGCATAAAAATTTTAAGAAAGAAGTTTTTATTTTTATTTATTTATTTAAAAACTTTACAGGTGAATTCTCTGTACTTTTTTTTTTTAACAACTATTCTATAAATCCAAAGCATAAAAATTTTAAGAAAGAAATTTTTATTTTTAATTTTTATGTATTTTAAAAATTAAAAAAATTTTACTGGTGCATTGTAATCATACACCTTTGTTAGGTACAAGCTGGTAGAGGCATACGTGCACACATTTCTCATTTAACCCTACCCCAGTTCCTGCCCCACTCCTTTGCCCTTCCTCCTTCTCAAGTTCAGTTTAGTGATTGACTTTGATATGTTTGTGAAAGTACATCATGTGCATTAGGGTGTTCCTCCCCATCACCTTCAGTTAAGTCACCTTCTTTGCTCATCTAAGGTTTCTCCTTCTTCATCTGAAGTCCCTCTTATGTCCCACTTTCTCCCTAGCTTCCGCATATTAGGGAGAGCATATGATTTTTTACTTTTTGTGACTGATTAATCTCACTTAGCATAATGTTTTCCAGTTCCACCCATTTCCCTGCAAATGACATGATTTTGTTCTTCTCTATGGCTGAGTAAAATTCCATTGTGTACATATCCCAGAGTTTTGCAATCCATTCATCTGTCGATGGACATCTTGACTGGTTCCATAGTTTGGCAATTATAAATTGTGCAGCTATGAACATAGATACACATGCATCGGTCTGATAGTTTGGTTTCCATTCAGAAAGAAGTTTTTAAATGATCCAAATCATTTGCTTTTTCTTGAGGAAGAAATCTAAGCATATTTTGTTCATAGCAAGATTAACGACAATCCCCATTGTTCTCTTCTTTAATTCTCTAGCTCTCTAAAATACACTGAAGGATTTTTCTTTCCCAAATCCACAGTACTTTCTCATCCTTGTCTCTCTCCTTGGCCATTTTCTTGTTTGTACTCCTTCCCTGACCCCCATCGGCCTCAATATAAGGTTTTCCCCACCCGACATCGCCCAGTGAAAATTTACTGTGTCCTCCGTTACTATTTTCCTGGAGAAATGAGGTCCCAGGCTCTTGTCCTCTCTGTACCCTTTCTCATCCTTGCTGGGGTTCTGGTAGAGGGCTCCAGTGGGCTGGGGAGCTGTTAACAATTCTCACTCCCTTTAGATGTACAGGTTACATTTTTTTTTATTTATTTATTTATTTATTTATTTATTTATTTATTTATTTATTTATTTATTTATTTATTTTTGCAGTACTGGAGATTGAACCCAGAGCTATTCTACCTCCAAGGTAAACCCCCAGCCCTATTTTTTTATTCTTTATTTTGAAACAGGGACTCACGAAGTTGCTGAGGGGCTCACTAGGTAGCTGAGGCTGACCTGGAACCTGCCATTCTCCTGTCTCAGCCTCCCAAGTACTGGGATTACAAGCGTGCACCACCACTCCTGGCTTAGATTTGCTCTTTTTATAGCAACTTGCTATTGTGAGAACTAAATCAGACTCCCATGAAAAACTTCATAGGTGGTACCCCCTGTGATCTAACTACCTCCTAACAGGATCCACCTCTTAAAAGTTCTACCACCTGCCAACACCACCACCCATTGAGGTACACACTCAAACCAGATCCAAATCATAACACAGGCAAACAACATATTTTAATTTCTAGACACCAACCAACAAAAATTCAATATTGGAATAATATCAGAACATTGCCAATAAAGTTATCCCTTGGTATTCATGGAGGATTGATTCTAGAACCTGTACCCCCAAACACACACAAAAAGTAAAATCTGCAGATACTCAAAAGCCTTATATAAAATAGTGTAGTACTTTCATATAAGCCATACACATCCTCCCATATACTTGAAATCACCTCTAGATTACTTAAAATACTAATGCAATGTAAACACATTGTAAATACTAATACAATGTAAATACTAATACTAATACAATGTAATTCAGTTGTGATACAGCATCATTTGGGGAATGACAACAAGGAAAAATGCCTGTACATGTTCAGTACAGATGCAATTTGGGGTACTGGGGATTGAACTCAGAGACATTCTACCTCCGAGCTATACCCCCAGCCCTATTTTTTATTCTTTATTTTGAAACAGGGTCTCACTAAGTTGTGGAGGGCCTCACTAGGTAGCTGAGGCTGGCCACAAACCTGGATCCTCCGGTCGCAGCCTCCCAAATGCTGGGATTGAATGCGTTTGGGATTGAATGTCTCAGCCTCCCAAATGTGTGCGCCACCATGCCCGGCTTGGGGTGAGTATTTTTGAAAATATTGGTTGGTTGTGCTCAACCAAAAGTGGATGCAGAGCTCCTGGATATGGAGGGCTACTATAATTATGTTAAACATTTTAATAAAATGACATATGTCCTCTATTTCTCCAGGTCTCTGTAACTTCCATTTGCCAATAATAACTGCAATACTTTGTATGTCTTGTATGCAACCACAGGATACCAAAGATATCTCCAGGGCTAACCAAACCCAGACACTTCAACCCCTAATAACAACAGGAACCAGGACTTATTTTATCACTCTGATACATAGGACATGGGATTCGATATATAGCGTAGAAGAGCTAGTAAAGAATGAAGCTATTTTGCTAGCTTCATTTATATAACACAAGATATGACTATAACACTTTTGCACAGGTATTCTCAACATTCATTTCCTTAGTTTGCTACGTATTGACTTACCCGCAAAGCCCAGTGTCATTGCAGAGATTATAAATAGTAGCTCTGTTTTGCATAACCGCTGAGATTAATGAGTCTCATTGTTTCGCAGAAGAAGAGCTACTTTCAAATGATGTGACACAATTCCCACAGCTCATCAGCCTGTTCCAATAACACACTCTGTGCGTGTCTGCTTTTGACAATTATAATTTCTTGCATCGTCTTTGGGGCTAGACGCGTGAGTCAGCCAAGGGATAATGAAAACAGGTTCATCTATTGTCAATTACTGTTCAAAGCAAAGGCTGGAAAAAAAAAATGCTGCGGAAACTTTGCAAACAAGCTGACTGCCAGAGTTATGGTTTTATTGATGACAATCTAGGAGAAACTTGTCACAAGGATAGAAATAGTAAGAGTAGCTCACATGACAACATTTATTTTGCATGCAGCATCTCTGTCTCATGAAAACCCTATGAAGCAAGTATCACTCTTATCCTCCTTATGGGTGAGAATTTGGAAGATCTGAGAAGTAAATTGCTTAAGTTCCCACACTTAATAATTGGTGGAACTGAAATGAAAAAACAGAGCATGCTGTCCCTTATAATCATAATATTTTAAGGAATTTATCTTTCAAAAAGAATTGTTTAATTAATTAATTTTTTTTAAAAAGAAAGCTACTAGTTGGGCAGGGTGGCACATGCCTCTAATCTGCCTATAATCCCAGTACTTGGGAGGCTGAGACAGGAGGATGACAGGTTTGAGGCCAGCCTCAGCAACTTAGGGAAGTCCTGTTTCAAAGTAAAAATTTAAAAAAGGGCTGAACGTATAACTTATAAGTAGTGTGAGGCTGGGTTCAATCCCCAGTACAAAAAAAAAAAAAAAAGAAAGAAAGAAAGAAAAAGGAAACTTCTCCTTGGCAGTCTGGCCTGCTTATCTCCCTCTTGGACTTAACAGGTCCTCTTTGATTACCTTGAACCTACTTGGATCTTCCAGGATAATCTTCTCACCTTGAGGTCAGCTGCTTAACAACGTCAATTCATGCTCCTTTCATTCTTCACTGATATCTACAGATTTCAAGGAGTAGGACAGGGATATTCTGCCTCCCTCGCCTCCCTCGCTCTCATTGGAAGGCTCAGAGAGGCTCACCCTGCAGATCTCATCCACACCCCCATGGTCTTCTGACTCTGCAGCCAGGTTCCCAGGCCTCCTTCAGAGCAAGGAAGAGCTCTCCCCCGCAGCCTCCGGTCCTGCCTCGTTCTCATTGGTTTTCCTATTGCTCTTCTACGCACTTAACCTCTCTCTTGACTTTCCTCCTGCAGAATTTCAATGTACTCACTCCTTTTCTACCTGAAAAGAAATCTCCTTTCTTTTGGCTTTCTCCAGTCAGCCAACTGTCCTTTCTGTCTCGAAAGACAGCTAATATTTAGGCTCCAACTGATGGTAGGTAGTTTATTTTAGGACTCTTCAGTCTATTCTGAAAATATATGTTCTTACAGCCGTGTCACATTATTTTTTATTACCGTAGTGTTAGAGTGAGTCTTGAAATCAGGTAGTGTACATCCTCAAACTTCTTTTCCTGTGCAATATTGCTTTGTTAGGATTTTTTTTTGTATTTAAATATACATTTTAGAATCTGTTTGTCAGTTTTTTTTTTTTTTAATAGTTTGCTGAAATTTTGAATAGGATTACATTAAACCTATAGCTCAGTTTGGGAAGATTTAGCCTCTTAACAATGTTTAGTCTTCCAACCGATAAATATAGTATCTCTCATGTATTTAGTTTTAAAATTGCTCTCAGAAGTGTTTTATAGTGCTAAGTGTTTCATAGTGCTGAGTATATGGTCGTTACATATATTTTATTAATTTAATCCCTACATATTTTTATATTTTAGATGTTTTTACAAATGGTACTGTTTTACACTGTATTTTAGTCTTCATTTCCAATAAGATACATAGTTTTATTATATAGACATATTTTTAATTTTCTAAGTTCAGTGACCTTGCTAAACCCAGTTATTAGTTCTATTTCTAATTCATACATTCCTTAGAATTTTCTACATAGATAATCAGGTTGACTGTTAATAAGATAGTTTTACTTCTTCCTTTCCACATTATTGAAATAGTTAAGAACTCTAGTACAATATTAAGTAAAAGTAGAAAGAATGGACATCTTTGTCTCATTCTCAAACTTAGGAGGAAAGCATTCATTCTTTCACCAATTAGTGTACTGTTAGGTTTTCATAAAATAATGTCAGTTCCATGATGTAATTTATTTATAGATATTTTTTATTTAATTGAAGAAGCTCCTTCCTATTTCTAGTATGTAGATATTAAAAATAAACTATGAGTCAGGCATGGTGGTACATACCTATAATCCCTATACTTGGGAGGCTGAGACAGGAGGATCACAGGTTTGAGACCAGCCGCAGCAACTTAGACTTTCAGCAACCTAGAGAAACCTTGCTTCAAATAAAAAAAAAAAAATTAAAATAAAATAGGACTAGAAGTATAGCTATGAATTCAATTTCTTTAATAGATG
This sequence comes from Graphiurus murinus, assembly GCA_004027655.1. Taxonomy (NCBI): domain Eukaryota; kingdom Metazoa; phylum Chordata; class Mammalia; order Rodentia; family Gliridae; genus Graphiurus; species Graphiurus murinus. The sequence goes on along the minus strand of PVLC010002663.1, from coordinate 43,928 downwards.
CAAGATTATTCAGTAATCTTTTGTTGTTGTTGTTGAGTGGCGTTGGTAGTTTGTGCCTTTTAAGGAATTTCACCATTTAGACTCATTCATAGAATATTAAAGTTTTTCATAATGTTTTCTTATTATCCCTTAGTGTCTCTAGGATTCATAGTGATGTTTGTAATGTCTTCTCTCTGCTTGATCTAGCTAGAACTTTATCAGTATAATTGAATTTTCTTAAGGATAAATAATTTTTCCCTATTGTCTCTCTCCATTTTGATTAATTGATTTCTGCTTTTATTATTTTTCCTTCTTACTTTAGGTTTAATTTTTTTTTTTTACTTTTTTAAGCTTACATTTTTGTGATTTTTTTCCTTGTAATTGGTTTGGAAATAACTTATTGCTTAATTTTCTAATATTTGGGATTGTCTAGCTATCTATTATTAATTTTTAACCGTGGTTGGTTAAGAAAAATTATTTATTTTAATTGTCTTTAACTTTCATTCTTAGTTCTGGTGAATGTCCTGTGTGCATTTTAAAAGAATTCCAAGGTTATTGCTTTAAATAATTTTTTACTTCTCTTTTTCTCCCTACATATCATTTTGCATAATTTTTGTTGCTTCTGTTTCTATTTTTGTCAGTATCTAAACTGCTGCTGATTTTATTTGGTATGTTTTAAATTTCATCTCTGAAAAAAATAAGTTACTTTTGAGACTTTTTATTTTGAGGTAAGATCTTGTTAGATTACCTAAGCTGGTCTGAAACTCATGGACTCAAGTGATTGTCCTGCCACAGACTCCCAAGTAACTGGGACAGTAGGCATGCACCATCATACCTGGCTTTATATCTATTAATTTGACTACTTTAACTATTTTATATATGTGGAATCATACAGGATGTGTTCTTTTTGTCACTAGCTTATGTCACATACTGTATTGTCCTCAAGGTGTATGTGACAATATTATTCTCATTTAAAGGTTGTATAGTATTCCATTGTATGTATATATAATATTTGTTTATCTGTTTCTTAGTCAATGGATATTTGGGGTGCTTCCACTCTTGCTATTATAGAGTGCTGCTGTGAACATGGATCACATTTTTTAATTTTTTTATTTTTTGCAGTACTGGGGATTGAACTCAGGGACATTCTACCTCCAAGCTACACCCCCAGCCCTATTTTTAATTCTTTATTTTGAAACAGGGTCTCACTAAGTTGCAGAGTGCCTTACTAAGTGACTGAGGCTGGCCACGCGAACCCGGATCCTCTGGTCTCAGCCTCCCGAATGCTGGGATTACAAGCGTGCGCCACCATGCCCAGCTATGGATCAAACTTTAAAGTAAAAACGTTTCTCTATAAAAATTAAATTTACTAGAAAATATAAAATAGCAAATGTAATATTATTTTTATTAGCAACAAAACCCAATTAAGTACCTAGGTGATAATGAAATAAAGAATGCACAAGATCCTTATGGAGAGTATTTTAAAATTCTATTACAAGATACAAAAGAAGATATTACTAAATAATACTGTATATCATGCCCATATATGGAGGAGATTCAAAATTTTAAAGAGGGTAGCTGTCTTCAAATTAAGGTATGCGTTGACTGTAGTTTTAGCATATTTTCTGGCAGGGCGCTTCTGACAAGTTGATCACAAAATAATATGGAAAAACAAAGGCATGTGCAAAAGAAGAGAATGGAGAAAGATACTTTATCAGATAGTAGCAATCAGTAAAATGTGCGGTTCTGTCACTGGAACAGAAACTGTCAATGGAAGAGAAAAGGAACTCAGAACATTTTAGGTAAGAATGAGAAGTTGGGCAAACAAGAGAAGTAGTATCTCAGCTGTGTCGGGAAAAGATGGATAATTAGAAGGTATGTTGAGAAGAGCAGTCTCAATAGGTAGAGAAAAATATATTTGGATTCCTAGCATACTACATATGAAAATAAAGTTTAAATGGACTGAAGACCTGAAAGTAGGAGGTAAAGCTCTAAAGTTTATCAGGAAAATATCTTTGACTTAGGGTTAGAATGCCTTATTTCAACAAGATCTAAATGCACTACAAAAGGTAAAAAAGCATGGATCTGACTATAGCACAATTAGATTTTTGATCAGCAGAAAGCAACACAAAATTAAGAGATAGAGGACAGACTGGGGAGGATTGCAGTGTCTAAGAATGTCAAGGGATTGCTATTTAGAGTCTATAAGGAATATCTGTAAATCAATGAGAAAGCAAACAATAGAAAAATGAGGAAAAGGTATAAATTGGCAAATCACAGAAAAGAAAATCCAAATGGCTAACGCATATAAAAAGAGATGTCAATTTCATTAGTAATTAGATAAATGAGAGTTACGATAAAAAAAGTTCCTAATCTACACAGGTCACATTGATAAAAGTAGGTTATATGATACCAAATGCCATTGAGAATAGGAACTCTTAACACTCATTAAGGGTTTTGCAGACTGGCACAGCCATTTGGACAAGTAATCTGGTAGCACAGAAGGAAATTTGATCTGTGTATAGTAGTTGAGCCAAAACACATTCTCCTATGTGTTTACTCCATAGAAACCCATTCATGATCATGTATTAGAATACTGAGCCCATCCCTGACTGTAGTGACAGCAACTGGGATTACAGGCATGGACTACCACACCCAGCTTTGTTGGAAATATTCTGAATACCAGGGAGCCAAACATCTCATTTCTGTGTCTTTATCTTGACGACCTCCTTGCTCACACTAGGGACAGGAAAGAAACTACTTTGCAACTTGGTCTTTAAAAAAAAATTTTTGCCTTTAGTTTCACCTTTCTTGGCACCCATGCCAGTGATTTTACCAGGCTGGTTGTACATTGACAGTTAGAAATTGACGAGAACCTATGTTTGAGCCAATGCATTGTTAAGAGCATGAGAATCCCTATTCAGGGCTCACCACTTTGCTGACTTATAGGCAGGATACAGACCCCTCAACATATGAATTCTAAGGAGCAGCCTGGTTGGTACTGGGCATCTCAGTGACAGGCTAAAGAGGTTTCGAGATCTATTTAAATACTCCATCTGTTCCAGTCTTAGGAAGAGTTGTTTCAATTGTTTTTTAGTGGTTCTTTGCAGCACTATTGCTGGCAATCATTACATTTCGTTTATAGAAGTCTCATCATATCTGCCAAAGGTGTGAGAATGAATAGATCTTCAATAAAATTTGTAATTAAATAACACTTATAAATAAAAGCCCAGTGTAAATCACTGACATATACTATAATAGAAATTGAGAGTATCAAACCAAAAGACACAAAAGCCCCTGACCTATGTATGCATTAGTACTAACAACAAAAAAATCTAGGTCCATAATTCCCATTGGATTTAACTGACTTCTGAAATGGAATCCATATTTATCAATTGGTAGAGAAATGTACTCTATCCTTGTTCAAATTATCAAGTAGGAAAATTGTGTCACTTATGTTCCCTCTGGTTCCTCATGATATCCATCCATCCATCCATCCATCCATCCATCCATCCATCCATCTATCTATCCATCCATCTATTTTTCTCCCAACAACACGTTTTTGGCCCTAGTATATGACTGGTATGATTTAAGTGCTGAAAATAGAAAGGCACAGATCTGCCCTGGATGGGAAAGGGTCTAGACCAGAATATATAGAATGTTGCTCAGCTGCCCAGAGTCCCTTGCTTCAAGGCCAAGTCCAGATCTGGCTTCTCAGGATAGAAAAACGTGGCCTGGCTCTTTCCTGTCTTTGCCTATTACTCTATCTGTAAAAGATATTTTTTCCCTTTTATCTGGGACATGGAACTCATTATCTCAAGAGCTGTCACAAGCTAAAAACTATGAGTCAACAGCTTAACAAAAACAAAAGGGTTAAGATAAATTCATAGATGCCATTCATAGCTGAATGAAATGAAAACTAGGACACCTGTAACTTCTGAAAGTTATGACAGGGACAGCCGTGCCCTTCCATGGTCCTTGCAAATCATTGTCACTGGGGAAAAATGGAGAGGAACAAGAAAAAGAAATGAGTTTCAAGTCCAGTTCACCATGTTATGCTTTTGTAGGAGGAAGCACCTCGTTGAATTTTTTCTTTTCTTTTCTTTTCTGGTTGTGATCTGAGGACACATTGAAAGTAACACATCTTTTGGGGAGAGAAAATTACACAAAAAAGAATGCTTTTTTGTGTAATGGAGGATGGATTACTTATTATCCGAGCTATACATAGAGCTGAATAATATCTGTATTAGAGATTGTCTCAAGGAAGAAAAATCACATCTGAATCATAGGATCAGAAAGGGTATGTGTTTTTGTTCTTTTGTTTTTGTGGTACTGGGGTCTGATCCCAGAGGCACTCTACCTCTGAGCTACACCCCCTGCCATATTTTATTATTTTTTTATTTTGAAACAGGATCTCATTAGTTTGCTGAGAGTCTCACTAAGTTCCTGAGGTTAGCCTGAACTTGCAATTCTCCTGAATCAGCCTCCCAAGTACTGGGATTGCAGGTGTGCACCACCTATGCCTAGCTGTGTGTTTTAAGTATTAAATCTAAGCACAAAATGATGACCACAACAAAACCTTAAGAAGAGTGCTTCCTTCTAAGGCTTTCAAGTTTATAATTGGCTTGATATTTACCCTTTTAAATGCTCATCTTTTCCAGACATCCAGACCTTCCAACACCAGTGTGTACATTCCTTTTGATTTGCTTTGAAGTGATAAAGGATAAAGCTTCTGGGTTCTGGGCCTGGCAGGCTATTTCTTATGTTCCGTAATAAAACATTGAAAAATATCTCCAAGGCCTTCTGAGACAGGACTTGTGGAAGATGCATTTTGATTTTCCAATGAATCTTTACCTCAAAATAAGATGATTAGCCATGGCATGGGAAATAGCTTCAGTACTGGCTGTTTATAAACTCTATGTCCAAACAGCTGTAAAACACATGACACAGAACCTAAGGATATCAGAACGAGGCCCCGGTAAGATTAGAGTGACTGTGTAATTCATGGCATTTAGACTGTGAGGTCGTCCCTCTGGGAAGGATGATAGTGTCAGTATACTATTTGGGGTACGGGCAAGCTAATAGAGTTGGTAGTTCTTATTTTTCTCCTTCATCAAAAATTACATATTGCTTCTTTATAGCTTCTGTCACCCAGTATTCTCTATAAAGCAAAATGCACAATTTTATTTATTTATTTTTTTTTGGTACTGGGGATTGAACCCAGAGGCATTCTACCTCCAAGCTACATCCCCAGCCCAATTTTATTTCTTATTTGGAAACAGGGTCTCATTAGGTTGCTGAAAGCCTCGCAAAGTTGCCGAGGCTGGATTTGAACCTGTGGTCCTCCTGTCTCAGCCTCCTAAATACTGGGATTACAAGCGTGGGCTACCATGCCTGGGTCAAAATGCACAATTTTAAGATTAAATCAGAGGAATGAAACAATATGTTATATCAAGTTGTGGTACCTGAGTTTCTGCCTTTTTCTTTAAAAAGGGCCCAGGGAATTCTATTTGGTTGGAGGAGCAGGCTTGCATTATTCTTTTGAGCTTCTTGGCCACTGTGTTCAGAATAAACCAATATGTGGGATTGTAAGAAAAACTAATGAGCAAGCTTGGATTGAGGAATTATTGGGAGGTGTATAAATGGGGATTATGGCATATTTTAATAAAGAGGCTGGGAAATTGAAAAAAAATTACTCAAGTTCTAAGTGCAAATAAGAGCCTGGGGAGCATAGTCTGGAGCCCCTGAAATGCTTTGTATAGCGCCTTCGAATGGCATCTTCATACCCAACTGGGCTTAACGAGCTATCCTGAATTTTAAATTTTATCTGGAATTTTCAGAATTTTATCCCAAAGAGTGTTCTTCCAGCTTGTATTCTCTCTATTATCAGATATGTCAGAATGAAACCAATGTGCTTCCCATACAGGGAATCAATAGCTTTTTTGGGGGGAAAAAAAAGTTTTTGAAGGGTAATAATTATAAAAAATAAACTAGGGAACAATGATATGATACTCACCATGGAAATATTTTTACCGAACCCTTAAGGGTTCTCCTTAACCCAGATCCTACTTTCAGACAAAGCTACCATTTGATCTTCCTTGCACTGTGTTCAATCTGTCCTTGGAGTTCGCAAGTTAACGTGCTCTGTGATTTCCTCCTCCTGCTAGCCTCTGGCTGCGTTTTTCCTGTCTCAACAGCTACTGGCACGCGGCTCTTCTCCCACATTCACTACAAAGTCAATAGGAATTTGGTCCCAGGGTGATTGGCTGCTCTCCAGCAGAAGAATGCAAGCTATTCTTGAGCTTTGTAGTCTCCCTTCTGCTTACCACAGGCTTGTCTTCACTGGGGAAGCACAAAAACAAAGAGTCCTGAAGGTTTTAAATCTTGAGGATTATTCCTTTTGAGCGCATGCGATAACCTGCGGGTTTTCTTTCCAACTGTTTCCCAACCCTCTCCCACCTCTTCCACGCTCTCTCACTTCAGGACAGTTACTGGAAACTTACCCCAGAGGCTGCCTTGAAATATGCTCTCCTTTCAGAAATACGGTTGACAGATGTGGGTGTGCTGTTATTCTTGACAGAATATGTTTATGAAGCTTTTAAAATGAATTTTCATGAGAATGTAAGAGTGAGCACATGGGTTAATGATAATTCAAAATAAATATAAGAAAATAATAGGGAAGTGGGTGTGGTGGTGTTCGCCTGTAATTCCAGTACTCAGGAGGCTGAAATGTTGGGTCATATGTTGGATGCCAGCCTCAGCAAAGTGAGGTGCCTCAGCAACTTGATAGGATCCTGTTTCAAAATTAAAAAAAAAAATTAAAAAGGGGGGCTGGGGGGATAGCTTGGAGGTAGAATACCTCTGGGTTCAACCTCCAGTTGAAAGAAAGAGAGAGAGAGAGAGAGAGAGAGAGAGAGAAAGGGAAAGGGAGAGGGAAAGGGAGAGGGAAAGGGGGAGGAAGGGAGGGAGGGAAGGAGAAAGACAGGAAGAAAGAAAGAAAGACTGAGAAAGAAAGAAGGAAAGGAAGAAAGAGAAAGAAAAAGAAAATAATAGGGAAAAGGATTTGAGGTTTCAAAGATAGCAATATATAATATATATTATACACATATAATATATATTAGATTTAAATTTTACCAAAAGTTAAGAGGTTTAAATAACTTCAAAAAAGGCAATATTACTTATTCATCATGGTTAAAAAAGAGTAAGAATTTTAGGCTCCCAAAGATAGGGCACCTAAAAGATTTTCCTCCTTTATATTTCATTTGTAGTGGTCCATACTTTATCACTGGCTACTATACTTACTAAAGTCTGCTGTGAACTACACCACCCACATGACTTCAATATATGATATTATTGTCCTAAAATCTACTTAGCAGAGACACTAATAATTATTTAAGACTTGAGAACAACGATGTACAATGAGTGGTCCAAAGACAATCAGCATCCTGATTTGCATAAATATATAATAGTAATTGCTGGAAACTTGAATAGAAAGATATTGTTTTTTTAGAATTTACTTTGTGAGCAAATCAATTCCTCCACATTTCAGTCCTCCATCAGCATGTGATACCATTTTTCTCTCTTTGTTTCTTTTCTTTTTGGTGTATGTGTGGTGCCAGAGCTACACCCTCAACCCTATTTTAGTTTTTGCTTTAAAACAGGACTTTGCTAGGTTGTTGAGAATCTCACTAAATTGCTGAGGCTGATCTTGAACCTGTGACTCACCTGTCTCAGCCTCCCAAGATCTGGGATTATAGGTGTGCACCACTGCACCTGGCTCCATTTCTTTCTTGATTATGACTCTACCTTTAGATCAGTGCTTACCAACGACATGGAATTTTCTGATGAGACATGTGGAGATTTGCAAGGGTCTTTACTTTCTCCTTCAAATTCAGAAGAGAAATATTAGTTGATTTTTGCATGCCACCTACAGTGTTTAAACCTAGTACATTTCATAGGTCAAACACCTGCATTCCCAGCACTGGAGTGCTAAAGCTGAATGATGCATGATTTTCACTCTAGGGAGCCCTCAGACCTGTGGAGAATTTAGAGAGACAACTCAACACTGCGATGAAAAAAAAAAAAAAAGATACATGTAGTAAAGAGAAAGGAGGCAAGCTGCAGTGGAAACATGGATGAGAAAGCAATTCATCATCTTGAAAGGGAGGTGGGTGCAGGTAAGCATCCTAGAGCAGGGGTGTCTGAGCAGGACCTTGAAACCTACATTGGAGAAGGCAGAGCTCGGGAGGAGAAGGTCGTGATGGCGCAAAGCAAGGGGAGACTGGCTAGAGAATGGCTAGGAAGAGCAAAAGGTCTCTGTTCAAGTTATACAAGTTGGACTTCCTTCTGGGGCTGGTGAAGAGTCTGCAGAGAAAGAAACATCATCAGATTCAGGTGCCATTGGGGTTTCACGTGTGAGGAAAGCAAGCATTTGCTAGATGCTTACTAACCAACCTAAATGTGAGAATAGATTCATGTTTGATGTATGAATAGATTTATGTATGATGAATAGATTCATGTATGATGTACCCATTTGGATAATATTATTACAATTATTCTCCAGAGATGAGGAAAATTCTTAGTAGCTGAAACTCCCTCAGGATGTATGGAGGATAGGATAAAACTAATCATGCTTAACATGTTTCTCACTAAAAATAGATTGAGCAAGATCATATATTTCTTTTTTTTTTTTTTTTTTTTCGGTACTGGGGATTGAACTCAGGGGCATTCTACCTCCGAGCTACACCCCCAGCCCTACTTTTAATTCTTTATTTTGAAACTGGGTCTCAGTAAATTTCGGAGTGCCTCACTAGGAAGATCATATATTTCAATAGACTCTTTTTCTTCATTGCAGCCATGGGATCATTAGAAGACCCATAGGTGCGTTCCAGGGTCTTATTGCCGCTATGGAGTCAGCTGTGCACTCTTTGGCAAACCACCTGACTTCTCTGATTGTCAAGTGCATTATCCCTAAAATGTGGAAGATAATTTTACCTACTTATCAAGTGGTGCTTATGAGAATCAAATGGAATTAAATGAGCCAATAGAAGTAAAAATTTTGGAAGCCTTAAAGTATAGGGTTATGGTTATGCTATCAAAAGTAGAAGTCCACTGATTATAAAATGCCACTAACAATAATAATTACTATTATTTATTGAAGATTTGTTTTGTGCCAACACTCCTAAATACCTGTGATCTCATTTCATCCTCAGAGTAAGCCTAGAGGAAGGATTTTTTACAGAGACAGAAACTGACCCTTAGCAAGGTTGAGTAATTCATGAGCAGTGGAGCTAGAGTCAGACCTAGGCTTTTCTGTCTGCAGACATGAGCTGTCTTTACCACTGCGTCTCAATCAAGTTTTTCAAAATGTGTGCTTCTTACTCTAAAATCTTGGCAATGGGCCAGGGCTCATCAGCACATGATAATTACAGAATCGCCGGGCTACGTCTCATCAGTGTTCCTTGCTGCTGTCGGAAGTAGGAACCTAGGGATGAAAACAGAAGATTTGATTCCTTGCCTTTTATCCCATATAAAAACAAGAGCTATTGCCATGGCCTACCAGTATACTATGCAGTGAGTTTTTGTCGTCAAATCATGGCACAAGAAGAATTTAATAGAGTGCCCCCCCTCAAAGTGAGGCAAAACCGTATAGTCTTTCAGATGACATTCTCCATAATTTTGTTCTCTGACAACATTGCTAAAGAAAAACCGAACATAGAAAATCAAGTAATGCTTGCTTGGTCCTCGCTTCCAGCTCCAACAGCCACCTTCCCTTGGGAGTGACTACACAGAGGACAGTTTGTGACTTTCAGGTTCAAGAGATAGCGAAAAAACTAAAATAGGCGCAGGTGTCTTTCCACAATGTTCTGAGAATTCAAAGGGGGTTTTATGAATACTCCACCAGTGGTGAAACTTTTAGGGGTGAATTACAATTTGTGTGTGTGTGTACATGTGTTTTATCTGTAAAATGGGGAGATAATTACACACACACACACACACACACACATACACGACTTCGTTTAATTATTAGTTAACATTTATTGTTTTAACCATCACTTGGTTTAATTATTCACTGGGTTAAGTCAAACCCAGTACCTATTATTTGTTGATACGAGCCTCGCTGTATCTCCTGGGTATAGTTTCAATTCGAACTCTCTCTTCCTGGTGTCACTGTGCTCTAGCACTGACCCTGAGGAGGCCAGGAAGGGGCTCAGGTCTCACCTGCATGGTTCCCACTGCTAGGCAGTAGATGGCAGAATTGAGCTTGGCTTTTGTGGTTGCATCTCTCCTCACCTGTCTTTGGTGAAGTTGAAGTACTCTGATGTTACTCCTTAAAGTACCTTTATTTTACCTTTTTTTTTTTTTTTGGCACTAAAAAATAATTCTAAACCAGGCATGGACTGTAATCCCAGTATTTGGGAGGCTGAGACAGGAGGATCACAGGTTTGATGCCAGATTCAGCAATTTAGTGAGATCCTCAGCAACTTAGCAAGACCCTGTTTCAAAAAAAAAAAAAAAATGGGTGGGGGGGTGTAGGTTGGAGGTAGAATGTCCCTGGGTGTAATCCTTACTACTACTACTATTACTACTAATACCACTACTTCTAATAATAATAATTTCATTTGCATTTGTACATTGTGTATTGTATAATGCTTAAAAAAAAAAGAACCAATTTAAAAGAAAAGCCAAATAAGAAAAAAAAAAAGAACCAATTTTATAGTAACTTTAGTCCATTTCTACCTCCCTTTCAAGGCTATCTAATCTCAAAAGGACACCATCCTTGCTTTTATCCTTTCAGTGTTTTGGGTCCATTTTTTCCCCTCTAATTTCATTGAAATCTTCTATTATCCTCCTTCCTTCCATTTTAGAGGAATCTAGGGGTCAACACTAGATTATTATTTTCTTCACGTCCTTGAAATTACTCAGGCAACTCTGATAGTTTTAAGACTGTAATGAAAATTCTCGCCTTTACAGAATGTGAGACCTAAACTATAAACCCTGTGGAAGGAAGCAGGATCCTCTTTTGATATAAACGTGGCTTTCAAGATCATTGGTTTTTATTTTTAATATGCTTTTATTGGTGCATCATAGTCTCACATCGTAATGTAATTCAGAGTGATAGGGACACATAATATGCACATAGCACTGGGTGAGCTCCCCCTCCCTCCCCTTCCTTGGACGTGACATTGAGCTTGACATTGATAATTCCACATGTGTACGTAACACCAGTGGAAGTGTTTCCTTCATTAATCCTCCCCTCTCTCTACCATCACTTCCCCTGGACACCCTCCATCCCTCCACTGTGGTTTCTCCTTCATTATCTAAAGCCGCTCTTGTGTCCCGCTTACTCCCTAGCTTCCACCTATAAGGAAAAACATATGACCCCTCACTTTCTCTGAGATCATTGGTTTCTCAAGAGGGACATATGACTTGAAGCCAAGGAAAAGCCTTCAGGACAAAATATAGGATTTGACCAAGGAAGAATTAATGGAAAGTTTGCGAACGTAGAAATCTGAAAGTAAGATATTTTGCTCAAGGGTGAGAATGCTATGGAAAAAAGTTGGATGACAATTGACTCAGTCTTATTAGTAAGGATTGGGAAGAATAGAATATATATTTTAGCTCACTAAGTTGAAGAGGGCCTCACTAAGTTGCTAAGGCTAGCCTTGAACCTGCGATCCTCATGTCTCAGCCTCCCAAGTACTGGAATTACAGGTGTACACCACCATGCCTGGTTTAATTTTACCTTTTTAAAGAAAAGTTAACCTTTAACAAACACATGAACATAACAATTGTTAATGCTTTTTATTGCTTGCTTGTTTTCTCCCTCTCCCTCTCCCTCTCCCTCTCCCTCTCCGTCTCTCTCTCCCTCTCCCTCTCCCTTTCCCTTTCCTGTTCTTTCTTCCTCTCCATAATCATGTGTATGTGTGCCAACAGGGACATATGGAAACATTGACATTTAATATATGTTCTTTTTTTCACATTTCTTTTACCATTGTGAAAAGTTATCTGTGAGTTAAGAGCTGTGCCTATCTATAGTAAGCTCTAGTTTAGAGAGGACATTTATAGAGGCAGCCTCATCTATCTTTCTCTTAATTCTATTGACATTCATAGCTGCTTCTCTCTTTTCCTCCATTCTATTGAGACACGCGGGTGCTGGGTCTCATTATGCAGATAATGACACTGAAGTTAACAGTCTAAAATTTCACAGCTGATGAATGGTCAAACTTTTGCTTGGAGAACTAGACTCATCTATCCAACAGCCTATTGGTGTTTCTACCTGAATATCCTGCAGACATCACAAACTTAATGCACAAAACTAAAGCCTTCCTCGTTCTCTGTCTGCCTCCTCAATTTCTTTCTGCTCCAGATTTGATTATTCATGATGTAGCATTTCCATAGACCCACTCCCTCAAGCCTTAAACCTGGGACCACTCCCCGGCTACTCCTCCCTTCTTTCTTACTTCCCATATCCCAAATCATTGGGATTCTGTTAGTCAGTTTTCTGTTACTGTAACAAGTATCTGAGAAAATCAACTTATAAAGAGAAAAAGTTTCACTTCATGATGGGTTGACCTCATTGCTTTTGGGCCCACGGAGAGACAGCATATCATGATAGGGATTGTGTGGTGGAGCAGAACTGCTCAACTCATGGTAGGAAAGTGAAAGAGAGGAAGAGGATGGGGCTGATGTTCCAAAATCTCCTTCAAGGACACATCCCCAATGCTCTAACTTCCTCCTGCTAGGCACCACCTCTTAAAGATCCTACCACTTTCCAAAAGCACCTGGAGCTATGGACTAAGACATTAACACATGGACCTTTCAGAGATATTTAAAATCCAAACTATAGCAGATTCTATCTTTAGGACCCATCTTTTAAACCCATTATTATTATTATTACTTTTAGTGATACTGGGGATTAAACCCAGGGTCACTCTACTTCTGAGCTTCACCTCCATCCCTATTTTATTTTTATTTGGAAACAGGTCTCACTAGGCTAACGAGAGTCTCACTACTTGCTGAGGCTGTCCTCAAACCTATAATCCTCGGCTGTCTTAGCCTCCCAAGTACTGGGATTATAGGCGTGTGCCACCACGCCTGGCTTTCCTTTCTCCATCTCTCCTATGTCCAATCTAGCTCAACACACCAGATCCTTCTGCAGTTTCTCTTACCTTTTACCATGGACCCATTTCTGTATTGTAGCCAGGGTGATCACGCATTATAAAGACATCTCATCCTGATACTCAGAATTCACAGGAGCCTGCTTCCTAACAAGCTCCATAGCGTGTGTGATCTGGCCTGTCCCCTGCCCCAGCCCACACCTTTTTCTTGTCCATCCTGTCTTCACCCCGTGAACCTCTCTGCCCTCAAGCACGCCCAGCTGGCTTCTGCTTTGAAGCCTTCGCTATGTTGTTTTCTCCAATCAAATCCCTCTCCCCGCTGCTGTTCTCCCCCCAGATGTCTGGCTAACTCACGTACATCCTTTAGTGTAAATGACACTTCCTCAGAGAGGCTTTCTTTAAGTCTTTAAGTCCACGAATTCAGTGTAAGTCTTTGCTGTCATCTTCTTTTTTTTTTTTTTTGAGGTACTGGGGATTGAACTCAGGGGCATTCTACCTCCGAGCTACACCCCCAGCCCTATTTTTTATTCTTTATTTTGAAACCGAGTCTCACTAAGTTGCGGAGTGCCTCACTAGGTAGCTGAGGCTGGCCGAGAACCCGGATCCTCAGGTCTCAGCCTCCTGAATGCTGGGATTACAAGCGTGCGCCACCACGCCTGGCTTGCTGTCATCTTCTAATTATACCTCTTCTTTTCCTTGAGGAACTTATAATTGTAATTAGCCAGGGATAGTGGGGCTTGCCTGTAATCCCAGTGTTTGAGAGGCTGAGAAAGAAGGATAATAAATTTGAGGCCAGCTTCAGCAATTCAGTGAGACCCTTAACAACCTAGTGAGACCCTGTTTTGAAATAAAAACTTAAAAAAAAAAAAGGACTGAGGATGTAGCTTGGAGGTAGAATGCCCTAGGGTTCAGTCCCCAGTACAAAAAAATATATATATAATTAAATATGATTGTTTTTCATGTCCCACCAGTTCCATGAAAGCAATGATTATGGCTGTTTTATCCACAATTCCTTTCCAACAATGATGAGGTTAAAATGACATGTTCTTACTGAACTCACAGCCCTATAGGTGGGACATGCTGCAGGTCCTACTTGGCTGTGTCTTCTGTTTTCAATGTCTCTAACCCTAACCCGCTGAACTCAGAGTCTCAGCTTTCTTTTATGGCACCAATTTGTGGTGTTAGGTTTATCCTCAGCAACAACCACTTGCTGAACACTATAAGCTAATAGGAAGAATGTAGGCCCTGGATCAGACAGATTTTGGTTCAACATCTCAGCCTCAACATCAATTAGTTCATCTTTTCTTTTCTTTTTCTGTACAGGGTCATGGTAGGCAACCTCTAGGAGGGTCCCCAATGATGGCCACCTGGTATTCACAGCCTGGTGTAATCCCTCCCTGTGTGGGTTGGTTGGACTTAGTGTATTGCTTCTAATAAAAAGAACCCAGCCAGCTGTAGTGGTGCACACCTGTAATTCCAGCACTTGGGAGGCTGAGACAGGAAGATCATAGGTGTGAGGTCAGCCTCAGCAACTTAGCAAGACCCTGTTTCAAAATAAAGAAATAGAATAGCCACAGCTACAGATTAATGTAGGCCTGGCTATAAGAACAAGGACTTGTCAGCTGGGTGTCGTGGCACAAGCCTGGAATCCCAGTAATTTGGAGGCTGAGACAGGAGAATTATAGGTTTGAAGTCAGCAGTCTAGCAAGACTCTCAGCAAACTCTTGAGACCTTGTTTCAAAACAAAAAATAAAATAAAAAAGGGCTAGAGGTGTAGCTCAGGGGTTCAATCCTCAGTACCAAAAAAAAAAAAAAAAAAAATGAGGACTTGTTGAAATCAAATGGGTGTGACTCTGGATCGGTGACTATCACAGGTCTGTCTGGCTGTTTTGTCATTTTCTAGAATCTGGGGATGAGAATCTTAACAGACCAACTTTTTGTATTTCACATAATTTCTCCTAAGCATTTTATTTTTAAAGAGTGATTTTTTTTTTTAAAGGAGAGTGGCATTTTTAAAATGAATCATATTCTTCCCTATACACAAAAAATTGGGGGAGATTATGGCAGTTAGAATGTGTGGATGCTGTCTTCTTGGAGCTTCTTTCATTTCCAGATCACAGAATACCATTTCTTTCCTGTGAAACTTGGAAGAGAGTTGGCTGCTCATAATAACCCTTCAAAGGTGTCCTCTAGTGTCAAACTGCAAAGGAACTGCTCTGATCAGACCCGCCAGATGTCTTCTAGATGTAAAAACAGAAGAAAGGCAAGCATTTCATGCTAAGCTCTACTAAAATCCCATTTGGGTGAGATGGCTTCTGTGCAAGGGAAAAGAAAATTAGCACCTTTTCCCAATGAGTGCCAAAGTACATGCACCCTTTGTTAGCATAGAGAGCAGGGAGGCAGGGCAAGCCCACCAGCTAGGTGGTGGGTAACCTGCCCTCAGCAGCTTGGTTTTCTATGCATTTGCCTTTTCTAGAACTACTTCTAGAACACACCCTTGAAATGCTGTGACTGAGTTGCCAGCGCCTTTCTTTCTTGGAGGAGAATGACTTCTTCACATTGGTGTGACAGTCATGAAAAAAAAAAAAATGACTGAACACGTTATGATACTGAAGCCCCAGGGAGCACTTTACTGGATAGCTCCACAGATCATGATTAAATCCGGTCCACAGAATATCTGTTCTTCCTCTGCCCAGTAACATTCAGCTGATGGTCTGTGGAACTTTTACAATTCCCAGTGCTGGCCCTAACATAAGTTATATTGCCAAAAGTCCAGAACTTCTCTACTAACCAAAGTCCTTTGAAGACATTGTGGTGTGACCGACATTGTAGCATCTGATCTAGTCACCTGGAAGGTGCACATACACATTGGTAGAGGAACCAATGAGTAGCACAGGTATTAGGTTAATATAGTATTTACAACCCTGACCGACATGGCTGTAATGGAATCAAAGAATTTTAGTGCTGCATAGGAATTTAGACTTAGTAAAAATGGTCCTGTTTATAAGGAGATAATTATTTCTCATAGTGTTGAGGCAAACCTGTCATTCTACTGATTAGTGGTTGTGGAGACAGAACGTGGTTAGGCTTCCTTGCCTGCTTCTGATAAAAGCCACTATTAAATGAAAAATAACTAAGCATGTCGAAGACACCATATTGCCCTGGCTAGCTGCCTCTTTTGTTTACTCTGCACATTTCCAACTTTGTTAACCCCATGCCCTAGCACCCTACCATCTTTATTCTGCTTTGGTATATAAATGGAGAGGGACTGTCTACTGCATAGCAGACCTATGCCCAAGTCTCTTGCGGAGAGCTCTCTGCTACTCAGCCGGCCACCGCTGAGTAATATGTTAAGCCCATCACAACTGGAATAAAGGCGTGTTTCACCTCCTTCAATGCCTCACTTCTCTTTGGGATGGACCAGATCGAACCTGCAACTTCCCAAGGGTTGCACAATGGTGTTGAAGCCCAATTGGACTCAGCAGCATTCTTAGTTATGGGTACAGAAATGAAGCTGGGGTAATTCAGATAGAAAGGAATTTTTCCAAAAGACACGGGGGCACTCACATCTCCAGGAAGGCTGGAGAACCACGATCAGAGAGGGATAGGAAGCAGGGCCTCGGGCAGCAGGCAGAGCTGCATTTCACCACGAGTCCCATGAGGCCACAGCACTCATTATAGCTCCTCTGGACTCTGGGTACATGATGTCACTGCTCCCCTGGGAAAGGGATGTTTCAGCAAAGGCCACCCCTGCCACCAACAGGGTGGATGTCCCAGCGTCTCCACTTGTCAGTGTCATGATGTCCCCATTTGAAAGGTTGCAGACTGGGAGGCTAGCTTATAAGGGTATGGGGATATAGTATCTAGCTTGATCCAGAAGGCCTTTCTTTAAACATATGATGGAGGTTGAAATGGTTGGAAACCAAAAAGATTGCTAAAGGTCTACCATATCAGGTTTCTTGTCTTGCAGTTTGCCAGAGAGTATTAAAATCTGATTCATAGTTTTATAGTAGTTCAACAAAAATGTACTGAGCATCGAGAGGCTCCTGTGTCCTGGGCTTGATGGCTCTGGTCCTGGCTGGTAGCTCTAGGGTCTCTCTCCTGTGCAGCATTTGTTTCTGTTGCTACCACAGTTTATATTTAACCAATTTTATTATCTTCTCTCCTTGACTGGGTTCAAGGTGACATTTAGCTGAACTGACAGATGTATTAGTTTTCATAATTAAGTATTATCATTAGTGTTTCCATTTTACAGATTCATGAACATTGTATGCATTCTTTAAAATCACACTTATGTCACTGGGATTTAACTCTAGGCCAGGATGATCACAAAACAATGTATTTCTATTAATGAATAACTTCATTTCTGAGAACCTCTGTGCTTTCCCTCTAATTTATGATTATTCGCAATATACTGTATAAGTATCTATATAATCTCTTTTCCTTCCTTGGGGTTTACATTCTTTCCTTTTTCTTATTTTTTTTTAAATTTCAGGGGAACTCTTTCCATTCCTTTACTTCTTCTCTTGCTTTATAATTCCTTTCTTGCTCTAATGTCATAGAAAAAATAAGCCAATTTTAAGGTAGCAGTGGGCAGGTTAATTTTGCTTTCTAAGTTTTTTTTTTTTTTTTTTTTTTTTCACTCAGTATTAAACCCAGGGGCATCCTACCTCTAAGCTAGACTCCGGCCATATTTTATTTTTTAAGATTTGGAATAAGGTCTTACTAAGTTGCTAAGGCTGGCCTCGAATATGAGATTGTCCTATCTCAGCCTCCAAAGTTCTGGGGTTATAGGTGTGTACCATTGCACTTGGCTTCAATTTGGTTTTTATAAATAGGCAATGATCTTGATGTTCTAGACATAAAAACAAACAAAGATAGACAGTCATATACACACACATACACACACAAACAAACAAAAACAAACAAAACAAACCAAAACAAAACTTTGGCCTACCTAATATCTTTCAAGGAGACAGTCTGTATTAGTTTCCCAGGGCTGCTATAACCAAATACCACAAACTAGATAGCTTTAAACAACAGAAATTTATCCTCTTGTAGTTTTGGAGGTTAGAGGTTTTAAATCAAAATGTCACTGGGGTCATGCTTCCTCTGGAGCCTCTGGAAAAATCCAGGGAAAAATAGTTTCCTGCCTCTGCCTAACTCTGGGGGTGCCAGCACCCCTAAATGTTCCTTGTCTTACAAGATGCTTCTTTCTGAACTCTGCCTCCATTGTTGCGTGGCCCTCTGTGTGTGTCTTCCCTTCCTAGAAGATCAGTCCTATTGTATTAGAGGCCTATCCCCATTCCTGTGTGATCTCATCTTAACTAATTACATCCACAATTACATCTATTTACAAATAAAATCACATTCAGAGGTTCCAGAGCCAGGACTTCAATGTATAGACACAATTCAACCCTTAAAAGCCTGCTAACATTTCAGTGAACATTAATTGGGGAGCGGGTTTACTGGAGATGAATCCAGGGGTGTTCTACCTCTAAGCTACACTGCCAGACCTCTTTTATGTTTTTATTTGGAAACAGAGTCTTGCTAAGTTGCTGAGGCTGGCCTACAACCTGTCATCCTTCTGTCTCAATCTTCCAAGTACTGGAATTATAGGCATGCACCACCTGTGCCTGGCTAATTTTTTTTCTTATCATCCTTTAGAGGTCTGAGTCTATGCCAGACTAAATACTCAGAATTTGCATTTTAGTAAAAGCCTAGATTGCAATAAAGATCGAAATGACTGGATAGTTTGCTGACTTCACAGCCAAGGTCCCTAAACTCTTGCACATTAGAATTATCTGGGGAGGCTGAGACAGGAGGATCTGGGTTTACAAACCCTCTGTAACTTAGTGAGACCCTGTTTCAAAACAATAAAAAATAGGACTAGGGGCATAGTTTAGAGTTAGAATGCCCCTGAGTTCAATCCCAAGTACAAAAAAAAAAAAAAAAAAAAAAAAAAAAAAAAAGAATTATCTGGGGATCTTTGAAAAAGTTCTAATGCCCAGATACACCCCATACAAATTAAATAGTTTTTTGGGACTAGAATCTTGACAACAGCATTAAAAACAAATCAGTGCCCAAGTAATTCTGATGTGTAACTGTAACACTGCTTCTCAAACTTCACAGCACATACAATCCCCTGGGATTTTCCTTAAATGCAGATTCTGACTCATTTGGTCTGGGGCGAAGCTGGAAAACCTACGTTTCTAACCATTTCCCAGGTGATGTGGATACGATTTGATTTCCTTTATATCCTCAATCATGCCTCCCTCCAGGGATAAGTAGATGCTAATTAAATATTATTTTTTGAAAGCCAAATTTGTCCAATTACAGGATTACTAGATACTCTGGATATAAAAGAAGAAATAGTCTTCAGCAGTGTTTAATTTGTAAGTACTTCAAAGGGAATTTTTTTTTTTTTCTCAGACTTGAAGAAGGCCAAAACACTTCAAACAAATTGTCTTTTGTTTTCTCAGGATTCTCTGCTGAGAAAATAGACTCAATAAGAGATAACAACTTGGGTTGTTTTCCTGTTCCTTTTACATAGTTGCTTCAAATTATTAGGTTCCCTGGGTACAACATTCAAGAATGGTTCCCAGAGCATATTAAGTTCCTGCAAAGTGATTATTTCATTACGACTGAAGTACACAGACCGACGGCTTGATAAACACAAGATCCCACGATACTCTTTATTAATGCTCTGGCTGCTAATGTATTGTTTTCTGTTTCGTAGGAAATACATCCCAGATTTGCTGGAGAGATGTTATCAGGACAACAGCTATATGATTTCTCAGTCCCTGCTCTGAGTTTAAAGCATAGGACTTAATTAGAAACAATACCTCTTTAAAAGAAAGTCCATTGCAGACAATTTCAGACTTTTGGGTGACGTATTTGTTCTTAGCCATTCTAAGAAGATGACTATAAACCTGTAAAGCATGCCATGTTGTAGATACATTTCACTCTCACTTCCCTCAGCCTTGCTGCTCCAAACCTTTACTTCTTTTCATGTTTTTAGAAAATCTTATTTATTTATTTATTTATTTATTTATTTATTTATTTATTTATTTATATTTTTGTGGTCCTGGGGATTGAACCTAGGGGCATTCTACCTCTGAGCTACACTCCAAGCCGGATTTTTATTTTTATTTTGAAACAGGGTCTCCCTAGGTTGACGAGAGTCTCACTACTTGCTAAGGCAGTCCTCTAACCTGCGATTCTCCTGTCTCAGCATCCCAACCAAGTACTGGGATTACTCATGAGTGCCACCAGGCCTGGCTTAATCATCTTTTTAAAAATGCTTCTAAAACTCCTCTGTCTTAAAGCAAGGATTGCATAATTCACCTAATTTTATAAGAGATTCAAACCAGACATAGTAGAAATCTACTCTGCCCCACATCTTCAAATCCAGTCCATGCTCAGCCCTAAATTAGATCCTCCCTCCCTCTATTCCTCTCTCTGTCCCATAGGCACTTGTCCAAGCACAAATTATTCTGTTCGTCTAGGTGCTGATGTTTGGTACTCTGTCTGTTCTAGGTACTGAGTATCAGGCTAAGAACACTGTGATGAATAAAACACATAAGTCCCTGAACTATTAATTTTCCTTTCTGCTGAGCTTCCCATTTACTTTTAGTGAGTGCAATGCCATTTAGGATGAAATTGCTCTCGAAATTTTTCCCTGTGAACTATTTTTGACTTACTAAGTAGATCAAAGGCTTGTTGAAGATTTCGCATTAATAATATTTACAAAGAAAACACACACCTGGCCTGCTGCAGAGGCTTTGGAAAAGTGGGGAATGTGTCCTAACTTGAAAGGTCATGGAAGCCTTATCAGAGGGCAGGACATTTCACCCAAGTAGATTGAATAAGAGGCAGTCAAGTAAGAAAGAGAAGTGGGGAGAAGGTTGGCCAAAAGGGAGGCCTGTTTCCATACTTAAGAAGGAATATCTGGAGACAGGAGGGATACAGGTTCGCAGCTAGTCTCAGCAACTTAGTGATACCTTGTTTCCAAATAAAAAATAAAATAGGGCTGAGTGTATAACTTGGGGGTAGAATTCCCAGTACCAACAACCAACCAACCAACCAACCAACCAACCAACCAACCAACCAACCAACGGGTATCTGCAAAGAGAAGATAAAGTGATACATTTCCCAAGCACTGCATAAGTGCTTAAGAATCACTAAGCATAAGCTTCAAAATGGGTAAAATAAAGCATAACACACACACACACACACACACACACACACAAAATATACAGGAGATTCTGAACTAGCATGATTAGAGGTCAAAGTTGTGCTACTGACACATAATACCATATACTTTTCTAATTTTGCCAGCAACTTTATAAGGTTGATAAAGTGCTATGAGATTGAGAAGGTCACTGAGGGCCTGAGCTGTGTTCATGGAGGTGGATTTAAACTGTGGGCTGATACAGATTGCCAGAGGGGAGGGGAAATGCAGGACACACTCAGGAGACAGCTGAGCAAATGTCCAGTGTTTGAAAATCATGCACGATGGTCCTGCCTGGACTGGGGAATCTCATTCAAAGGTAAATGACATACAGATTCACCCAGTGACCTGGGGCAATTGTGGAAGCAGGAACACACACTAGGTTACTTGGATGCCAATTCTACTGACCAAGTGTCAGATCTCAAAATTAGTGATTGTGCTCAAATGTCAATTTCCTTAAGTCACCAAATGTGCTTTCTCTGTCTTTTCATAATTTTTTTTTATTAATGATCAGATAATACCACACCATTTATATTCAAGTTTGCAAGTAGACAAACCGAAGAAGTATAGAAGCCGGGCATGGTGGCACATGCCTGTAATCCCAGTACTTGGGAGGCTGAGACTGGAGGATCACAAGTTCAAGGCCAGCCTCAGTAACTTAACGAAACCCTCTGACACTTAGTGACACTCTGTTTCAAAATAAGAAATAAAATAGGGGTAGGGGTATAGTTCAGAGGTAGAATGTCCCTGGGTTTAATATTCAGTACCATACACACACACACACACACACACACACACACACACGTACACAATTTTAACCAGTGATATCTTCACAGTACATCATATATTTGGGTCTCAGAAATATGGCCTCTCATTGTTATTACTACTCATTAACTCTTTTAGCTACTATTTTAAAAGTTCTCTGGTTCCAAGAACTGTGACAGGTGTTTTACAAACTCTAAGACACAGAAGGCTTTCCTGTGTGTCTAGCATCCCTTTCCTCTTCTTTTAGAAATAGTCTTTTTGCTCTTTCTTCTTTTTAGAGATGAGGCATTTCTCATCCTAACCTTATGCACCCCGCTCCATGCATGCACCCCCTGCCCCTTGCTCTCTGCAGGCTTTGGGTGGTCATAGTCATGGGAGGGCACGGGACTCAGGCTGATCACACTCCTCAAGATGGGCTGAGCTGCATGGGGGCCTAGATTTTGCTGGAGCTATTAGAAAAGAGGCGGTCCTTTTCTGAGTCCAACGGCTGTTGAATCCTGGAGTTTGCTGGGCCAACCTGTTACCATGAGAAGAGGACCTAACTGGCTCGAGGTCAATACACAGGAAAGTAGAACTGTGCTTTAGTTTGGACCTGGAACATTCTCCCAGGCCCATGGGCTAAAGACACGGACCTCAGTCTGCAGTGCAATCTGGAGGTGGTAGAACCTTTAGGAGGTAGGACCTCAGAAAGGCAGTGAGCGGTGTGGATTCATCTCCCAGAGACTCGGTTTCTATGCTCCGATGATGACCAAAATAAAGGCCTACTAGGATGGACACAGGACTCCAGCGGAGGTGTGCTGTGGGGAGCACATGTATCAGGAGTTGCTGGTCAATCTGAACCCTATCTTGCAGCCCCTGCCTTCTTGCCACTTCTTTCGGAAGCTCTAAAAATGCACCAAGAAAGCCCTGAAGCAGAGTGAATTTGGTGTGGGGTGAAGGAGGTTCAGACATGTCAACAAAGCAACAGGGATGAGAAAGGGATCATGGTTTTGGCAGGAGACACATTATTGACTGAGGTGTACTGTCACCTCCCCGTTACGTGCGAGGACTGAAATTTGCCCTACGTCTATATCCCCTCTAAGATGGACCGGGGTGATCACGGTCAAACCCCAGGAAGAGTATCAGGAGCCTGAGGATGAGTGCCAGGAGGGACGCAGGCCCTGCCACAAGCCTGGTGAAGGACTTGAGCAGCAATTCCCCGAGGCACGTATTCAGCCCATTTAGCTCCAAGAGCTGCTTCTGAAAGGTGGAGCCAGCACCTTCTCCACCAGTGCCGTTTCCTATTAAGCTTAAATGAAGACAGTTGCAAGAATGTGAAGTGAGAGAAGTAAATGCTTAAAAAACATGAGGTAAGGACTCATGAGAAGAAGTAAGGTCACTGTGTGGGGTGGGTGCCAATGGAGGGGTTATCGGAACCCTGTTCCTTCTTTTTCTGTCTTCTTTCTGGCCAACAGGAGGTGAGTGGCTTTCTCTGCCATGATTACCGTCTTGCCACAGGGCCAAAGCAACATGGCCAAGTAACCTTAGACTGAAACTTTGAGCCCAAATAAACCTTTCCTCTTATTAAGTCAATTTATCTTAACTATTCGTTATGGCAACGGAAAGCTAACTAATAGACTTGAGATCTTAAATCCTGAAGTCATCTATTCCTGAGGGAGTACACTGTGGAGCCCACTTTCAGTTATGTTAAAAAAATTTCCGGTGATCCTTACTAAGGTAGTTTGAGTGGGGGGGTCTTTGCTCTTGGCTATCAAAATGGGAACAGACAGAATATTACTCAGTAACTCCTATTATCAACTATCAGCATCCTCAAGGATGGGTACTGGTGAAATGATGTGAATAAATTTAAAATAGAATCCTTTTCCACCTGCCTCCGAGTTTGAAAGCTTCTTTAGGAAGCATTTTATATAGAGAATGTGTTTACAGTTGTTGCAGCTTAGTAAGGCGTGAGTTTGCCCCTGGGAGAGTGGGTCCTGCTTATTTCCTTGGGAGTAAGGCTCATTAGAGGATATGAACAGTTGCTGGGGGTGTTGATGGGCTGTCCTTAGCTCCCCTGCACTTCTGCCAGAATTCTTCCAGTCCTCCCAGGGGGTGATCAAGGTTTCGAGGTACTCTCTCCACCCCAACCAAGAAAGGGCCCTAATTCTTCTTTGAAACTGGTAAGCCAGTTCTCACCACTGGGCAGGAAGCCTACTGATACACAAAACCTGTTTTTGCATAGAGTCGGTCTCAAAATTGATGAAATGACCTCCTCCCTTGGTTACCTAAGCAGCTCTTTTCCCCTTCTTCAAGAAGGAACCTAAAGGCAGAGGAACCTTATTTGATGATTTGTAGGGCCTACTGTTTCCTGACATTTACTGTGTGGGTAAATGCTGTAGAACTCAGACCTGGCATTATTCAAGAAATCCCCAATTTGAATCATTTCTCAACAGTAGTATGGATTCCCTTATATTCTGAAAATGTTATGTTCATGCTCCTTTATAAGGGGGAGCTCAGGAAATAGAAGTTTTTCAGTAGTGTTCATTAAACAGGACAAAACAGCCTCAAGGCAGAAGACTAATTTAACTATGTTTAACTTCTGGCCTGAAGAAGGGCAAGATTAAATTAGAGATATCATCTCAGAGGATCATAAATTGCAATTCCTTGAAATCCCCGAACATTCGGCCTAAAGCTTCCTAGCTTGTTTTTAAATCAAGTGATGAGAGTGACAAGTTCTAAATAATCAGACAGCCACAGCGCCCTGCACGACAGAGAGATGACCTTTATGTTCAATGAACATCTGTTCAAGTGTTCTCTAGAGAAAGCCACCTGAAATTAGAAAGAAAGGAGTGTATCATGGATGTTAAGAATAATCCTCCTGTTTTTCTCAAGTTTTGTGGGACTTCAAAGCAATTCCCCACATTTTGATATGATTCCTTTTTTTTTTTTTTTTTTTTTTTTTTTTTGCGGTACTGGGGATTGAACTCAGGGGCATTCTACCTCCGAGCTATACCCCCAGCCCTATTTTTTATTCTTTATTTTGAAACCGAGTCTCACCAAGTTGCGGAGTGCCTCACTAGGTAGCTGAGGCTGGCCGCGAACCCGGATCCTCCGGTCTCAGCCTCCCGAATGCTGG
>PVLC010002663.1:0-18615 GCA_004027655.1 Graphiurus murinus | reverse complement strand
GATATGATTCCTTTTAAGTCTGTTCAGAAGCATTTTAACTTTTCAGCACACTACTGTCAGATTCATGGGGGCAACCTCATGCAAAATTATTTATTTAGCTCAAAAAATAACTTTGTAGATGTCACTGTGATGTTGAGTTCTTGATCTTCAAATCCCTTTCGGGTTCTAAAATTCTGAGAGGCATGTATTTTTAATGAGAGAGATTCATCTCACACCTGATAGACATCATTGATCCTTCTCCTCTGGAAATGTTCCTCTGGCTTTGAGATTCCTGATTCTCCTGGGATTCTGCCACATCATTCCTCCTTCCCCTGGCTTTGTTGGCTCTTCAAGCTCAGCAAGCACCTTCGACATTGTTTACCTCCAGCGTTCTGTCCCTGATCCTCGTCTCAATATATACTTTCCCACTGGCCCATCCTACCCAAATTCCTGACTCTATTCATCATCCAAATACTGTAGTTGCCTACATTAGTATTGGTATGGGGGAAGAGAGAAGTGAGCTGTGCTCCAACTTCCAGACCTGTACATAAAACTGACTGTCCAGCATCTAACTTAATATTCCATTAGAGTTCAAGTGTAATGCAGCAAAACTAAACTTATTTTATTTCTTTCCTGATTCCAGTTCCAGTTCTATTCATGGCATCAAAACCCAATACCTGGGAAATATATCAGAATCTTTCTCCTTCCTCACTAGTTACCATCTGCTACAATATCTACTCTTTGGCATTTCTACTATTTGTCTTCTTACCATTCACACTGATACTGCCTTCATTCAGGCATTCATCATCTTGTTTTCTTTCTTTTTTTTTTTTTTTTTTTTTTTTTTTTTTTTTTTTTTTTTTTTTTTTTTTTTTTTTTTTTTTTTTTTTTTGCGTGGTACTAGTGTTTAATCCAAGGGGAATTCTACCTCTGAACTATAACCTCAGCCCTATTTTATTTCCTCTTTCATTTTTTATTTGTAAACAGGGTCTCACAAAGTTGCAGAGGGCCTTACTAAGTTGCTGAGGTTGGCTATGAACCTGTGATCCTCCTGTCTCAGCCTCCCAGGTACTGGGATTGCAGGATTACAAAGGCATTTGCCACCACACATCTCTTACCTTAACTACAAGAGATTCCACTTTGAATTCAACCTACACATTTGTAGCCAGAGTTACATTTCCAAAATTCAACTCATGTTCAAATCATGTTCCTCGGGGCAATCCATTTCATACTCATAAATTTAAATTCCTTGATGCTTCATATAAGAGTTTCCATATCAGGCTATTAACTACCTGTCTGTATCAGTTGTCTATTGCCCCAGTAGAGCTGTGTAACAAATAACTATAAATCTCAGGGACACGCTTAAGGAACATGTCTAGGGTGGTTTGCAGGCTGGCTGTGCTTGATCTTGGCTGGAGTTGCTCTTATGTCTGGAGTTTTCTGGCCTTTTCTGGTCCTCTAGCTAGGGCGGACTTAACTGGAATAATGGGGCAATGTGTGTTTCTTGTTCTCCATCAGTCTAACCTGGGCATGGTTTATGGGGATAACAGAGCTGTAAGAGAGCACAAATAGAAACATAAGATTTCTTGAGACCTAAGCTTAGTATTGGCACACTGCTATGTCTATTGAACTGTATTGACCAAAGTAAGTTATAAGACTGGTCCAGCTACAAAGGGTTCAAGAAACAGATTCTGCCTCTTTAGTGATGGGAACAGCATAGTCATGTGGCCAAGGGAGTAAATATAGGAAGGGAAGAACTGGAGCCCTCGTTGAACTCTCCATCATATATTTGAAGAAACCTTCTATTATTTAAGAGAAATCCAAGGAACTATAATTTCAGCATCTTTGGAGAGAAAAAGAATGCTGCATCCATGAAAAGATAACAGGAAAATATGAAAAAAGAAAACATAACAGAAAAAGATATTGGAAATAAAAAAATAGGATGGCAAAATGAGGAAATTCAGTGGAAAGTTTGGAAGATAAAATTAAGGCATTTTCTGGAAAGCAGAACAAAAGGACAAATAAAGGACAATAAGAAAGAAACAATCAGAATTAGTCAATCCAGAATATCCAATATCTCTGTTCAAGGATTCCAAATAATTGAAGAAAATTGTCAAAAATATAAGACATTGCAGACACCCAGAGTTTACCATTGGAGAGACTTTATTCCGAAGGTTAATAGTTTGAATGAATACATTAATATCTATCTTTCCCCTAGTTTCTCTGAAATATTGAATACGAAACACAAATACAGCAGAATTCTAGAATGGACGAACCGATATTGGAAGCGGTTTGACTTGGAAATGTGGAGGCTGACTGTGGAATGAGGGAATAAGGATGAGAATAACTGTGGGAAGAGCATAGCTCAGTACCTCTGTTTCATTAACACTTACTTTGAATGTGGAAAACTGTCTGGCGGTGATTGCAGGAAGTGGACACAATGCAGTTGCTAAATGAGTCCCTTAAATATTGACATCACTGACTCAGTGACGGGAGAGGAAACAAAAATAAACCAAAGCAAACATTCGCTCAGGATAAACAGCACATCCTTTCCGTGCGGCACCTCCATGCAAACACGGCCGTAAGCTTTGACAAGTTTCCCCTCACGTTTCTATTGTTCTGGTCATGGTTGTGACTTAGCACCTTCTGGCTGACTTCTATATGTGTTCATCTGTCGGACCAAATGCCAGATAAATGCTTCACGTTTCCCTCGTTGCAGCTCTTCAGGGACTAGGGTCAATGTCCTCCTTCCTGAGAGCAGGGGAGGAGTATTCAGCAAGAGAGTCTTCCTCAACATTATCTTACAAATGCAACCTAGGGGATCTCATCTTAAAGATTATGGAAGCAGAGAGAGAGACCATTACAAAGTTAACAGGAGAAATCCAGACAACTAAGTAGGTAACTCAGAACAGATACTGTGTTTCTCAAAAGTTTTAGAGAATTGAGGCAAAGATCAGTAAGGTCTGGTGAAACTGGGTGCTTGCTCAGTTCTCGATTGTGTCTTTTGAGCATATGTGGACAAGTGGGGAGTTTTAAATCCTTGAAGAGAGCTGGGTGTGGTGTTTACACCTGCAATCCCAGCACTTGGGAGGTTGAGACAGGAGGATCATTGGTTTGAGGTCAGCTTCATCAACTTAGCAAGACCCTGTTTCAAAAAAAAAAAAATTAGAAAATGGCTGGATGTGTGGTTTAGGGGTAGAATGTCCCTGGGTTCAACCCTCAGTACCAAACAAACAAATAAACAACTACAACGACAAATTATTTTAAGCTGGGCATGGTACTTGGAAGGCTGAGACAGGAGGATTGCAGGTTCATGGCCAGCCTTAGCAACTTAGCAAAGCCATTTGCAACTTAGTGAGACCCTGTTTCTAAATAAATAAAACACAGCTAGGAGTGTAGATCAAAAGTAGAATGCCCCTGGGTTCAATCTTCAGTAACACACACACACACACACACACACACACACACACAC
Source organism: Graphiurus murinus (assembly GCA_004027655.1). NCBI lineage: Eukaryota > Metazoa > Chordata > Mammalia > Rodentia > Gliridae > Graphiurus > Graphiurus murinus. Next base: position 15,164 of record PVLC010002663.1, on the reverse strand, counting down.
ACACAATATCCTCGTTAGAGAAAGTCTAGGAAATAGTAGCATGTGAATGAAGTTTGTTTTTGTCTTTTGGCTTTTTTCCCTATCTTCTAGTGAGTGAAAAGAACAGGCTAGGACAGTGAACTCAAGCTGTATGGGATGGTAAGCAACTGAACTTATGGCGTCTCTACTGATGAAAAATATATTTCTAAAACAACTGAATTCACAGCGTTTCATCTCTACTGATGAAGAAAGTATTTCTAGAAACATGTTAGGTAGAATTGGTAGAAAAATGGTAAGCATATTGAGAAAGGGCCACTCGTTTGTATTTATCTAGCTTCAGTCTGCTGAGTCGCTGAGTTTAGAATTACATTGCATTTTTAAAGCCTTTAAATGATAGACATTCATGGAGTTACATGACCAACACTGGTATTGTCTATTTGACTTTCTGTTTCATTCTGATTCAGGCTACACTTCCCATTTCAAATGTTGTACCTTGTCCCGGTAGTGGTGTTCCACCACAGTGTATGTCTCCTGCCCCAGATATTTCCTTTTATAGTACATGAAATGCTATCTCAATTTTTAGTTTCATCACACATCTGAAAGCCTCTTTACTCTCTCCCAAATCAGCTGTAAAGTGCAAATACTTTCTGGGTGCAGGGGTGCACTCCTGTAATCTCAGTACTTGGGAGGCCTCACTAAGTTGCTGAGGCTATCTTACAACCTATGATCCTCTTGTCTCAGCCTTCCAACTACTGGGATCTCATAGAGATCATCCTCATCTTTAGTTATTTTGTTTTGAAAAAAATGAATAATATCTTTTACTTTGGTGGAGGTGGTGGTGGCATAAGTTTATTTATTTTTACCCCTTTATAGCTTTTTCCCCTTTTTCAAAGATTCTAGGCTGTCCTATAGATCCATAAATATTTTTGACATAGTTTTGGTCATTATTTTAGTTTGAAGAGTATTATTACAATTCAAAATCTCTAATTATATTTTATTTAAACAAAAGCCAAATAAATATTAAAGTTTATTTCTGTGTGTGTTTGTGTGTGTGTGTGTGTGTGTATGTGTATGTGTGTGTGTGTGTGTGTGTGTGTGTGTGTTACTGGGGATCGAACCCAGGGACATTCTACCTCTGATCTCTACCCCAGCCCTATTTTTTATTCTTTATTTTGAAACACTAAGGGCCTCACTAAGTAGCTGAGGCTGGCTGCGAACCTGCAATCCTCCTGTCTCAGCCTCCCAAGTACTGGGATTATAAGCATGCACCACTACTCCCGGCTTTTTTTTTTTTTTTTTTTTTAAATAATGGGAGTAATTTTGGATGGGCAGATCAACTCATGATTTCATTGCCTCATCTTTTATGTCCACTGGGCTCCCTGGCAAACACACTGAATGGATCTCTAAACAATGGAAGCATTAGAAGATACCTCATGCTCAGTGGCTAAATGGAATTACTCCCTACACGGGCAATTGTATTTCACTAATGTGTTCACTGTCGAGTCAGGTTATTGTGGTCTCGGGGGCGAGATGGCTGTGTTTTCACACAACCAGCCCGGCATGTCAGGTGGCCGGCTTTTGTTACAGGATGAGCTTTATGGACTTCATAGCCATCAAGTGGGTTGGTGGACAAAGGCGGAGAATGAGGAGAGAGCTCTAGAGGGCATGACTGACCTCTGAATAATAGGTGTGCATATCCCCGGATTTTTCAAAGTAGCAGGTGATCACGAGTCACTATTATTAAACTTGCTTACTTTTGTGTTACATAAGGGAGGGATTTTGGTAAAACGCACCAAGGTTGCAAAATAATTAATCATCCATTACAGCAATTCCAATAGTGCGGACACAAAATACGCCAATACTTATTGTAGCTAAACTTAATACTGCTACTATAGTAATTATTTTTCTACCCAATAGTTTGTTTTTATTTTTTCTCTCTTTTAATTCTGGGTAGTGGTGGTGGTGGGTACTTTCTTATAATATGAATTTTTTTTTTTTCTTTTTTGGGACTCGAGGTTGAACCCTTTGAGCTACCTGTAGCACCATATTACTTTTTATTTTGAAACAAGGTCTTACTAAGATGCAGAGGGCCTTGCTAAGTTGCTGAGGCTGTCCTCAAACCCATGATCCTTCTGTCTCAGCCTCTCAAGTACTGGGATTGTAGGCATGCACCATCACGCCTGGTTTCCCAAAGTCTTTTAAGACAGCATGATTATACAGAGCACAAAGTTTCTTTTACAAACGGGAAGTACTTTAAACTTGTTGGAACGATAGCATGTCAGTATTTATTTTTCATGAATTTCTCAAGAATACAAAATAGATTCAAGTGAAAATTTTGTTAATAGTTTTTATGTATCATTCATTCTTTGGAGCTGTAGTCAGCCTGAAGAACTAAAACCTTTATTTAACAATCTTTATCTTTTTAATTTTATTGAGATATATGTCCCATCTTCCAATATCCAAGGAGATAGCCATGCCTTATCTTCATATAAAGACATTAAGATTAGATAACTTGATGGTTTGGAGGAGGTGGTGGTAATCTTTCCAGTACTAACAAGTGTAGAGCTCACAATCAGAGAATTCATATTTCCCATGATTTTTAAGAAGTACTACTTAATTGCGCAAAAATGTCGGTTTTCCAATTGTATCTCTTCTCTTCTTGAGTGAAATGAGACAAAGAATTCTATAACCAAATGAGACAAAGATTTCAAAAAGTAAAAAAAAAAAAAAATTAGGGATGGACACATTTTCTTCATCAAATGAAAATAAAGGAGTTTTAAAGACAAAAGTCAAACTAGACACAGCAATATAAGGTCTGAGAAAATCTAAGGTCTCAGATGCAAAGGAAACTTCCATGTTTTAGAAAATTTCAAAGGCCTGGATTTTGCGCTAAAAGTTGAAAATAAAGACCAAATGTAGTGCAATACACTAAAAAGAAAAGGAAAAAAACAAAACAAACAAACAAACAAAAAAAAAACCTTTGAAAATGTTTAAGAAAATATATGCATGGAAACATATCTTCCAATCTATATACCAGCTTGGAATTTTAATAGGAAACATGACTCAATGTGCCCTTTGGTAGAGAGGAGGTGTAGCAGCCTAAAATTTTCTGTAACACAGCTTTGGGCTTTGGGAAATAGAGGCCCCGGGTTCCTGTACTGACTCTCCATTTGTGAGTTTTGTCACCATGTACAAATACTGTCCTCATCTGGAAAGTAGTAGGACTCTATTGACTATTGCATTGTGCTTTAAGGTCATTTCATCCCATTATTTTATAATTTTATATGGTTTTTTTTCTCTAGATACCAGTTTTTAAATGACCATTGGCTCCCTTGAGATAGAGTATCTTTGCATTTAAGATAACATACAGCATCCTTTCAACTGCCTAAAGAAACAGATAAGCCGGGTGTGGTGGTGCACTCTTGTAATCTCAGTACTTGGGAGACTAAGACTGTAGGATCTGCTTTTGAGGCCAGCCTTAGCTACTTAGCGAGGTCCTCTGCAACTTAGTGAGACGCTGTTTCAAAATAAAGAATAAAAAATAGGACTGGGAGCTGGGCGTGGTGGTGCAAGCTTGTAATTCCAGCATTTGGGAGGCTGAGACCAGACAGCTAGCTAGTGAGGCACTCCACAAATTAGTGAGACCCAGTTTCAAAATAAAGAATAGAAAATAGGGCTAAGGGTATAGCTCGGAGGTAGAATGCCCCTGAGTTCAATTCCCAGTACCAAAAAAAAAAAAAAAAAGAAAAAAGAAAAAAAAAAATAAGACTGGAGGTATAGCACAGAGGTAGAATGCCCCTGGGTTCAATTCCCAGTACCACACACACACACGCACACACACACACACACACACACACACAAATAAAAATAAAGACACAGATAAAGGTTTATTGCAACGTTAGGAGCCTAACTTTAGTAACCCTGGAATCTGAGGTATTAAATGTTTTAGACACAGCCCAGATCATGCCCCCAGGCTCACTAACATTTTGTTCCTCTGAAAGTTTCATCATTAAATCTTTTTGAGTGTGTGTATGATAAAGTTTCATCCACAACATGGGTAAAATCCTTAGAGACCAAGAGAAACAAAAATGACTAAAATAAACTTCAAGCCAGCACCTGATAAACACCTTATACTCTCAGAAATGTCCACAAACTGTTTTGTAGATTCAGGCCTTGATCGCGTCGCCATTCCAGGAAAAAACAAATCCCGACGTGAAAGGGGCCTGTGGTTTAATCACAGCTCCTAAGAGAGTGCTTGCGTTAGGGAAGCTCAAGTGTGAAAAGACAATGAGGGTTTCCTTCCGTGTGGCAGGACACATGGGTTCATAGAGTAAATCCCTGCAAGAGGAAGAGAAAACAAGGTCTCCTGACCCTGACTGAACTTCCTCCTGCGACTCTCCCAGAGCTGAAGCAAAGCAACAGGTTCTCAGAAACACATTGCAAGCTAACCAGGGGGAAGAATACGTGCAGCAAAGCATCTCTCGGCCTGGCTGTCCCTCTAAGCGTCTTCCTTTATTATGTAATATCCTAACAAGGCTTCCACAAGAACCCAAACAGCACTTGCTTCAGCTGGCAACTCTCAGCCACTGGGATGCTTTCTCCACTGGCAAAATAAAATGATGGGAAGTCAATTTTTACTACAGGTGTGTTGCAGAGAGAAGGATCATGCGGCTAAATCAAAATCTAAACCAATCGATCATCTCCACATCGAGTCTCTTGCTATGACTTGCCCAGAAGTGTTGGAATTGATCACTCAAGCCTTCCTCCTTTTCCCTTTTGTGGGTCACAAATTCAAACGGCCCTAAGAGGAGGAGAAAGGAATGGGCCGCGAGAGAATAGGGTAGTGGGAAGAAGAAAAGGTGCTACGTGTTATGCAATCTGTCAATCAGGACTGAAGTTTATAAGAATTGTTGTTGAAGAATACTTCTAATGGATCAGGCAAATTAAGCCAATGTTAAGTCTTTATAGTTAGAATTTTTGTTTGTTTGTTTTTGGTACTGAGGATTGAACTCAGGAGCTTTTTACCCCTGAGTGACACCATCAGCTCCTTTTTATTATTATTATTATTTTGCAACAAGGTCTTGCTAAATTGCAGCGGGTCTCCCTAAGTTGCCGAGCCTAGCCTCAAACCTATGATCTTCCTGTCTCAGCCTCCCAAGTACTGGGATTACAGGTGTGTGTCACCACACTCGGCTGCCTGTCTCTTCTCTCTGATCAGGTTCAGCACCTCTCCTGCTCTCTTTCGGGGCACGGCCACCAGAAGGAAAGCCATCCCTGTGTGGTGTGTGCTGCCGCCTCTGCACCTCTGTGCCTCCTCTCAGGCTGGCCTCCTCAACTCCACTGAGTTCTCTGACCAGTTCACTGGTTCCTTGCTTCCATTCTTGGCTTCATCATTTCCTTGAACTGAATGACTTAGAAAGCTCTGATGTGTGTGTGTGCGCATATATATATATATATATATATATATATATATATATAATTTATATATATTATTTTATATATATAATTTTTTTTTGTTCTGGAGATTTAATCCAGGAGCATTCTACCTCCAAGCTCCACCCCCAGGCCTCTTTATTATTTTTGCTTTAAAACAGGATCTTGCTAGGTTGCTGAGAGTCTCCCTATATTGCTGAAGCTGGTCTCAAACCTGCGATCCTCCTGACTCAGCCTCCCAGGTACCAGGATTACAGCCATATGCCACCAGGTCCAGTTGCTGTATGTCTTTTCAAAACCCGGTTCCTTCCTTCTGTAACACTCTCTCAGCAGTATTTGTAAAGGCCTTCCTTCACCGTGAGGACGTGGGACCCTGGCATGGTGCTTGGCACACATGAAAAACTTACTGTTTGCTTGCTGAATAAATGAACGAGTGCTTGGGAGCTGCTGCGGCTCCTTCCAGTCTTTTCCTGAGCTCTGTTCCCTAGATGACAGTCACTCTCTGCTATTACCCAGGGCACCCAGACTGGCCCACAGACTCATGCTCTGTGTACTTTGATCCCTGGAATAGCAGATAAATCAGGGACCTGGCTTCCCCTTGCCCAGGAGAGGAGATCAGAATTCTATCCTCTCAAATAGCTGGCCATCCATTGGGCACATCAGTGGGACATTCCTGTCTGGTTGCCTCAACTCCATTAAATCCATTAATATTGCCCCAGCACTAGAATTCCCTTATGCGAGTGTGAGTCTCAGACCCAGCAGCACTTGCGGCAGCTCTTCTGGATTATCTTCTTTTAGCTAACCTGCTCTCATTTTCGTCTTTTCTCCCATTCCCCGGATTTTAGCGTCATCTTCCAGGTACCATTTGAATCCGATCCCTTGGATCCAGTATGTGCTTCTGGTCTCCGATTGCTGATTTAGGGCTCCCTCTTGTGGACATTGGCCTGGGTTCACCCCATGTCTAAGAGAGGAGCGGTTCAGATAATTATAATATTGTGCTGTAGTAATGTGCTACAATAGAAATATGGCTAAGTTACGTTAGATGTTAGGAAGGTCTACCTGTAACTGGGGGAGTCAGGCTGGGCCTCACAGAATGGTGAATTGGAATGAAAAGTGAGACTTTTCAGGCAGACAAGGGGAAAACATAGAGGGTAAGGACAATGGCGAGTCCAAGATGAGCTCAAGATAGAAGTTTCTGGCTTCAGCAACTGAGTGCTATTCATTCTTCATATCAGAAAACACTGAAAGTCAGGAATTGTAGGTAGTTCTCTCAGTTTAATGTAACATTTCTTCATAGATAAAAGAAATAACTACTATTAAATTATGATTCTTAAATATTTTGAACATACACTTGAATATTTAGAAATATTATTTACATTCAGAAAATCCATGAAAATATTATTTTTGCTATTATTAAATGAGTTTTTCTAAAGTCTTTTTTTATCAAGATTTTTTGCTTTAGTTCATTTTTAGAATAATTAAACTATATGTGTATATTCTTGTGTTGTACGAGCTTTTAATATTTAGCACTACTACTTCACTAGTCCAAACTCATTAGATCCATTCACTTGTTTATTCTATAAAGAAGCGAATGAAAAAATAAACAAGCTTATTCTATAGCAATATGTTCAGCTTCTTTGAGGTGCATGTCTTGTGCAATCCTACAATGGTGAAGATCATGTCAAATTGGTTCTACTTAGTACAGCTTATCCTGAGAATACTTATCTTGAGAATACACAACAGTGGTCCTGCCTTCTACCTTGTTACACTCTGTGGGTTGTTAATAACTCTTGCAAGTATATTTTATCTTAGAACCAATGGAATTAAATGCATTAAAGTATATCTTAGGCTATCAGATTATTCCATCACTGAACAAGATTTTCACAGGTTCTGAAATATTGTCACTGCTATAGTATCCAATAAAGATAAGTTCAAAGTTATAATAAAAGAACAAAGTGAGTTAAGTGTGTATTCTTTTTTTTTTTTTTTTTTTTTTTTTTTTTGGTACTGGGGATTGAACTTAGGGGCATTCTACCTCCGAGCTATACCCCCAGTTCTATTTTTTATTCTTTATTTTGAAACCGGGTCTCACTAAGTTGCGGAATGCCTCACTAGGTAGCTGAGTCTGGCCCCGAACCCAGATCCTCCAGTCTCAGCCTCCCGAATGCTGGGATTACAAGCGTGCGCCACCATGCCTGGCTCAACGTGTGTATTCTTTGTAAGCCCTCTTTATCTGATGTGAATTCTTCTTGGCAGACAATGTAATTTCACTTTTGAGGTAGTAATTTGCCTCAAAAAGAAGAATTCCTCAAAACTAGAGCTCTTTATCCATCTTATTTTTCCATAAGGTTCGTTTGATTATTTGTACTTAACCTGGGGCTAGGAGAGTTTGAGTAGATACTCTTATCACCCACTACTTACTGAAAGTTATAAATTGTTAGCTGATGATAAAACAGTTTTTATTTTCCTGCTGGGCCTTATTTACTTCTTAAGAGAGTTACAAAACAAAGATATATGTGCATATTATCTAACACTGTTTTTTTGTGAATGTGGGAGTGTATTTTGAACATAATGCAGGATTATCCAAGGGAATGCAATTCCTTTGTAGGCAGGAGCTTGTTTTGTGTTGTTTACTGTCTCATTATTGTCGTGGTGGTGGTTGTCATTGTTCAGTTTCAGTTACTAAGTGCCTGGAGCAATACTTAACACATAATAGGTGCTTCATAAGTGTTTGTTGGATACATGGATGAAGGAAAGAATGGGTAGGGAGGAATTCTAAGTCGAGGGAGCAACAGCAAGTGTGAAGGTCTGAAGACCTAAGAGACCACATTATACTTAGGTAAATATTCATTATGTTTATGGCTGGAACATAGAATGTGGGTGATGGTAGGAGATGTGACTGAACCTAAGTTCAGAGCGTAAGTAGGGGGCAGATCACACAGTGCTAAGCAGACTTGATTAGGAACATTTGAAGGACTTCCGAGAGAGGAATGATGTAATCAGATTGCATTTTGCAGACTGTGATTTCTAGTTCTGTCTGAGAGACCAATAGATCCAATAGATGGTGTCACAGTCAAAACAACCAGGCAATGAAAATTCATTCAAGGGAACTTAAATATTTATTGCAATGTCCCAAGAAAATTTCAGGGGGAGGTCTGACCCTTAAGCATTGTGAACCTCTTCAACCTTTCTCTCCCAGGTCTCTCTCTGAACTCAGGTCACATAGGCATTGTTCTTGAATCCTTCACCTCTTATCTTTTCATCATCTCTTTTGCTTCTCTGTCTCTAGCCTCCAAGGGACTTTTCTCTTGAAGCAGTAGTGCTCTAATGCCAATCAGACACACTTCAGGCTTCCCTAGTTTCCTCTCAGCCCATCAGGCCAGATAGAAATCTCTTACTTTCATTGAGAGCATAGAGGTGGTTGGACAGTAATGTCTTTTCTCTGTCACTCAGGCACGATGCAAATCTCCCTGGATCCTGCAGCACCTATCTGGGTGATAGTGAGACTCTGCCTAATGTTCTTTTCCCCAATGAGTGCAAATCCTAATTGTCACATTTCAAATGGGTCTCTTTTCCACCAAAACACTGTCTACCACATAGTTCAAAATTCTACTGGTCAAGCTGGGCATGGTGGCGCACGCTTGTAATCCCAGCATTTGGGAGGCTGAGACTGGAGGATCCGGGTTCGCGGCCAGCCTCAGCTACCTAGTGAGGCACTCTGCAACTTACTGAGACTCGGTTTCAAAATAAAGAATAAAAAATAGGGCTGGGAGTGTAGCTCGGAGGTAGAATGCCCCTGAGTTCAATCCCCAGTGCCTTGACAATGTGTTTATTAGAATATAAGTGTTCAAGTGTCAAGATTTTGCCTGGGTGTTCCACATGCAGTTGGCAGCACCCCTGGTCCTGGTGGTGGTGGTGGTGGTGTGTGTGTGTGTGTGTGTGTGTGTGTGTGTGTGTGTGTGTGTGTGTGTGTGAACTAGGCCCTCAGTGAAGGAAGCTGTCAGGCAGAAGAGATGAGATAAGGAGGTATAGGGCAGGAAGCCTCTGGAAAACTCCAAGAAGCTTTGGGGGGGGGGGAATTAGGAATTTAAAAACACATCTTCTTAGTATCAAACTTGAATTCTGGGGACTAGATTGTTTTGGATGAAATTTAGAGTATGTATTGGCAATAGAGTGACTATATAGCCTGCATTAGGCACTTTATGTTTGTGTATTTTGTAGGCTACTAATTTGTATAGTAGTATTGAAACCTGGATACTTATTTTAGAATTTTATTTAAGTAGCATGGGCTTCCTTTTGGATTTTTTTGAAGGAAAGGTTTCTCTTAAGAAATCTTTATAGACCAATTATAAAGTTCTTTTTTCCTTTGCTAAGCAGCTACTGCTCTGTTAGCTTTGTTTTTATTGGATTTCTTTTAAAACTCTAAAAACACATGTACTTTGAAAAAGCCTTTGGGAAGAACTCATGTACTAAAATATTCTTAATATTACAGTGAAAGATACACATACACAAATGTCCTCTGATAAAGGGCTACAAGGAGGGTTTCCTTACATTTAGAATTAGCTCAAACTTGAATTGCTTCCGTGCAATATACAGAAACTGAATGTTTTGCAGCTGAACTGAATTTTGAAATATTTTTCTCAAATGAATGTTCAAAGAAACAGATGGGTAAAGTACTATACATGTAGTGTTTAAAACTCATGTTCCCAGAAAGTAAAAGAGAACATGAGGTCCACTGCTTGCTTTTCTCTGCCAAAACTCCTTTTCCACTTCAAAAAGATATCGATATTCAAATTATTAGTAGTTACTCCTTACATTTATATTAATACATGATACACTTCATAAAAATAGAAGATGTAAAACAGACCAATCAAAAAATAAAAATAAAACAGACCAATCATAAACCTCATTGATATACTTAGTAATTCTGTCAATGAAGCAGAAATTCAAGTGGACTACTTTTTGGATTTCAGCTGCCATTAGTTTTGTCCCATAATTTCACAGATGACAATAATGACATGTATAAGACCAGTGGCAGAGTGGACACTAGAACTTTATCACTTCCATCCCTCAGAGCAGTGCTTTCTTTGTCTTGATAATTCTATGCATCTGTGTGATTTTCTTTGCTTTTGGAATGAGCAATCAAAATATAGAGGAGAGATTTATTAGTTTTCAGAGTCAGAATGGGACATGGCCAAGAGGTCTCAGATTTTACCCCGAAGGTGGTGGGAAGTTACTGATCAACATTTGTATTTTAGAAAGTTTATTTTTCACACCTCACTATTCTCTGTTCCTATAATTTATATCTTCTCTGGATCCCTATCTGTCCTCATTTTTATGTTATCTAGCAATATAAATTATAGAACTGCCAATTATGTCATGTGGAAGTTGGTTTGGAAGTTCCTACACTTAGATTTCAGGCATACTTGGAGCATATGTGTATACTTAATGGCTTTGAAGTCCTTCCTTCTATTACAAAGGAAATAAATTGCAGAATGGTATATAGCTTCTGGCAAGAATACCACTTCAACTACATTCTTGGAGCAAGGACTCCCCCCCCCCCCAGTCTGGTACAAATTATGATTCTTAACACTGGATTTATTTTTATAGAAAGCTCAATTTATCTTAGAAACTACCATTAACAATAGTGAAAGCTACAACTAAATATTAAGGCACACTATTTCAATAGCAAGCACTCCATCATCCCAACTTTCAGTAAAGTTTTGTATAATCCATTGAATAGTGTTTCCCCAGCTTTATTTACATATAAAATTACATTTAGTTAAGTTGTACAATTTGATGTTTTGATATGCATATCATTTTGAAATGATCACCATGATTAAGTTAATTAATATGTCCCATCACTTCTTGTAGTTTCTTTCTTTCCTTCCTATCTTTCTATGCTTCTTTCTTTCACTTTTTTCCTTTCTCTCTTTTTGAGTAGTTTAATGTTGTTTCTGCTAATGATAGAAAGATGATGGGAAATTCTGGTCTAATATAATATATGCTGGACTTTCTCAAGGTAACCAAGAGTTTTCACATAACCTTGTAAGTTAACAGATTGTATAAATTTTCCTTTTTTTTTCTCTCTCTCTCCTAATTGTGTTCAAATTGGTAAGCCCAGAAAAGGACAATCTTATTATTTAATCCCCCTTCACTCATTTCCATTGATTGAATCCCTGTAAATCTGGAACTCCTAGAGCTACCTGGAATAAACCAAGTCCAGTGTCATCAATTTTATGTACACTCTCTTCAACAATATAGAAATACATATACTATGTTCAATTCATAGGACAAAGAGAGGATTCTATGCCAAATATCAAACATCAAACATCTACATCTAGATTCATAACTGGGGCTTTAAAGATGAGGGAGTCAATTCTTAACCCAGGGTATTATTGGCATTTTGGTAGCATTATTCTTTGTTGTGTGAGAAGCCCCACAAAGACAGGAAGTTAGAATCTCAGACCACTGACCACCAAGTGACCACTGCATTCACCAGTCAATAATGTGCCTCCCCACTTTCCAGTGCTCATTTGAGGCATGCAGCTCATCAACATAGACAATATGATAACCATTTCCACTTTATTCAAATCTCACTTTAAAAGGAATTTCAGAGCAACAATTTTAACCTTTCTGTCTGAGGCAAAATTCTTGTGCAATTTCCATGACTGACTGACCAAATGAATGTAGCTCATTTGTGTGGATGAGGAAGACTGAGAGTTATGTAAAACTCACCCTCTACCCTCCCACTAACTTGTGTCCATATAGGGCTGTAACACAGCTGCTGTACAGTGGTGGTTCCTAATTACCTGAGGTGTTTATTTACAATGCTGATTTGCATCTGGTAGGTTTGGGCCAGGGTGAAGATACAGAGTCATTCCAGATAAATGTTATTCAAGCTGTTACCTGTCCACCCTTTTCTTATGCATTGCATTGGAAGATTTTAACTTCAGGAAAATGCTTATAAATGCACTGGCAACAAAAGTCTGTTTAATAACAGTATGTAGGGGATGGGAAAGGTTCTTAGTATCAGTTGAGAAGTCTTTTGACAGTAGGTCAAGGCTCAGACCTATGTGAAAGGAGAGAAAATAAACAGCTTGGTCCCTTGGGAATAGCTACAGATCATGGGCCCTGTGGATCACCTTTAGGAGACAGGATCACTGTAGAGATATGAGAATACAAGCTGGGTGTGGTGGCACACACTTGCAATCCCAGTACTTGGGAGGCTGAGACTGGAGGATCCGGGTTTGCGGCCAGCCTCAGCTACTTAGTGAGGCCCTCCACAACTTAATGAGACCCTGTTTCAAAATAAAAAATAGGGCTGAGTGTGTAGCTTGGAGAGAGAATACCCCTAGGTTCAATCCCCAGTACTATCACACACACACAAAAAAAGGCCTCCTAGGCTGTGATGGATGTGGTGGAGATGTCCTATGTTCATGGACACATTCCTCTATCTTTACTGGATTAACTTCTAATAACACAGGGTCATATGAGAAAATATATGATGAATATTCATTTGTATTCTTGGCTGGTACTCTATGGAGGGAAGGCACTATATAAAACTAATTAAAAATGGCAGCCTACTTCCTATAACTACATTCTATGGCCTCTTATCCACAGGGCTGGCAAACTTGAGGAAGGAAGTGAATTTGTCTTTAGTCTCCTGTTCCCTGTTTTCTCTTCCTACCACTCTCTTTTACCATTTCGCTCCTTTCTGCCATTCAGGACTTCTAAAGAAGAAATTATTATTATCCTCTACTTCCAGATAAGGAAAGCATGGGTCTGGGAAATCAACCATTTTGCCCAGACTCACAGCTTTGGATAGATCCAGATTCACTTCCCAAGTGTGGCTGATTCTAAACTCTATGTTCTATACTCTTTTTTGTCTTCCTTCCTTTTTAAAATGGGATCCTCAACTCTGCTAATGTTTAAAGTGTTTTCCCATTTTCATAGGCAAAGTTTTGTGGGTTTTTTTGTTTTGTTTTGTTTTTTTCATTTTCAAAGTCATAGCAATGACACTTCAAATGTGTTCATCAGACCAGCAGAGTAGCCATCCTCTGGGAACTTGTTAGAAATGCTAATTCTCAGACCCAGCACTAGATTTAATGACTAAAACTGAGGGTAAGGGTGAGAGGGGCCAAGCAATTTGCATTTTAACATGCCCTCCAATGTGTGATTCTGATGCACACAAAGTTTGAAAACAGCCACTTATAGGAATTGAAAATTGAACAGCCCCTTTTGCTAGTAACTGTTCCTCTGGCTGTCACCTCTCACTCACATCCCAGAGGTCATCTCTGGAGAATATTCTTCACTCTTTTAGGGTCCCCTGAGAACCAGCAAATGTTTGGCAATCTGAAAGTTTCCTGTAGGTTTTGTCTTGATTTAAAAAGGTGTCACATAAACTTGCACTGGTTAAGTAAACAGGCAACATTTGAACTAAATTTAGCCTGGATGTTGTGCTGGACTGCAAAAAGTCTGTGTGCTTTTTTGGTGAACATTTCCATGTTTCTCCACTTCTGCTCTGGGCCACAACAGGAAGCGGAAGTTGTAAACTACCACAGAGGGGCTCTTGGTATTTCCGGGCTCTCTGAGACCAGAAAGTAGCGGAAGAGACAAATCTTTCTTGTTAGAGTGCCAGTTTGGTTTCTAAATCAAGGTGCGCAAGATCAAAGGTCTTTTAGGTACAGATCAGCATCTCAAACTTTGATGCTTATCTAAACAAACAACTTGGAACTATCCCAACTAGTTGTAGTAGGCAGGTGAGTGAGATAAGGAGAGAAGTCAGTTCTAAGGAATGTGGTGGAAATTCCCACCGCATACCTGAGAGCAACCATACTTGAGTTTGTGATTGACTTTCCTTTTAATTATTTAAGGTATGGGTGATCAAAACCTTTAATAAGTTGAAGATTGATAGTCTTAGAACCTAAGCGAACCAGGAGGAAAAACCATTTCCACAGATAAGTTCTTTCATTACAATAAAAAATAGAAGCGTTTTAAGGAGATTAGCTGCCAAGAATTTTAGCTGAGGTTGAGGCTAATTTAATTCCTTTCTATTATATGATGTCTAATATAAGTGAAGTCCTATAGAAGTAGAACAGATAGAAAAGTTCATTCTGTGTTTTCCAGGCCTTTTTTTTTTTTTTGCAGTACTGGGAATGGAACATGGAACTCAGGGGCATTCTACCTCCGAGCTACACCCCCACTCCTATTTTTTATTCTTTATTTTGAAACAGGGTCTCACTAAGTTGCAGAAGGTCTCACTAAGTAGCTGAGGCTGGCCCCGAACCTGTGATCCTCCTATCTCAGCCTCCCAAGTACTAGGATTACAAGTGTGCGCCACCACACCTGGCTGTTTGTTTTTAAGCTTAGATTTTTTTCTCTTCCAATCATTGTTTATTTGTTTTTATAGAGAATAATATTCATACTAAAAAAACTAAAGGGAATTTAGGTTACTTTTAAAATAACTTTATAAATGAGTAATTTGTGAATCAAATGCATTTGGTGTATAATTGGGAAAAATTGGTAAAGCCCACTCATTTAAAAGGAGGTCAGAAGCCGGGCGTGGTGGCGCACGCTTGTAATCCCAGCATTCAGGAGGCTGAGACTGGAGGATCCGGGTTCGCGGCCAGCCTCAGCTACCTAGTGAGGCACTCCGCAACTTAGTGAGACTCAGTTTCAAAATAAAGAATAAAAAATAGGGCTGGGGGTATAGCTCGGAGGTAGAATGCCCCTGAGTTCAATCCCCAGTA
>PVLC010002662.1:50281-110519 GCA_004027655.1 Graphiurus murinus | reverse complement strand
TCCTCCTCCTCCTCCTCCTCCTCCTCCTCCTCCTCCTCTTCTTCTTCTTCTTCTTCTTCTTCTTCTTCTTCTTCTTCTTCTTCCTCTTCTTCCTCTTCTTCTTTTTCTTCATCTTGACTTTATCTTACTGGACTCTGAACAAAGAAATAGGAAGTTGAAAGAATCCAGTCATCTGATTTAAAGCAAATGCCTTCATAAACAAGTCAGTTCAAATAATTCATGTGTGATTTGGTCAGTGTGGTTTTAGATAGAGAAACACAAGCCTCTTCCATTTCTGTTTGATAATAAAATACTGTCGTGGATTTTACAGTCCTGGTTTCTGGAATCAATTCAGCCTCTGGTGATAGGTGTTACTAAAAACCTTTGAAGTGCTTGTTTGTACATGCCAGATTTTCTTTAATATACCACCCGATAAATAATTCCACTCTGCAATCTTTCAAAAGGAAAAAAGCCACAAAAATTGAAGGAAAAAAGAAAAATAAAATGTGTTCCACATTTCTTCGCTCTTGTCATAAACCATGGAATATGGCTCAGGATCTCCACCTAGTGGAATGTTTGAGGTAATAGCTCTTGCAAAACTTTGAACACAGGAAACATGAGGATGGGACCACAAAGTCAGACAAATTCTCTTTTTTCCACACAAAATGCATTTGTTAAAGAGTCTGATATGATAAGCCAACATTGCTTCTTTGAAACCAGGAGTTTTGTATCCTAGGGATGTTTGTTTGTCTGTTTTAGTACTAGGGATTAAACCCAGGGGCATTCTACCTCCAAGCTACACTCCCAGTCCTTTTTATTTTTTATATTGCAACAGGGCCTTGCTAAGTTGCTGAAGGTCTCACTAAGTTGCTGAAGCTATCCTTGAACCTGCAATCCTCCTGTCTCAGCCTCCTGAAACTGGGATTATAAGCATGTGCCACCATGCCTGGTTCCTAGGCTATTATTAGCAGGATTTTTCTCTAATAAGATCTCTGACCCTTGAAAAGCCATTCTTTGTCATATTGTAGGCAAGATATCTGGGTTCTTCCTCTTTCTCCTTCCCAAGCTCATATTATAGGATTTTTTTTTCTGCTTTAAAAAATATACTCTGACTCTGTAAAGAAATGGAAAGTATATTGCTCAGTAAAAGTCACTTTTTCCTCATTATTAAATTCTATAAGAAGTTTGATAAATAAAGCCACTGATGGTGTGTGTGTGTGTGTGTGTGTGTGTGTGTGTGTGTGCATGTGCACTGAGGATTGAACCCAGGGGAATTCTACTTCTGAACTACACTCCCAGCCCTGTTTTATTTTTATTTTGAAAGAGTCTTGCTAAATCGCTGAGGCTGGTCTGGAATCTGTGATCCCCTGTCTCAGCCTCCCAAGTGCTGGGATTACAGGCATGTGCCACCACGCCCAGCCTATTGACGGTATCTAGCATGTATGTGAGTGCTCTCAGGTATCTTACAGGATCATGATAAGTCATGCTTCCTATTTCACTGCACTCCCCTTCTTCTCCCCAGGGTAGGCACGGTCTCTTTATATGCAGCAGATGGGAGAAATTTCAGGGATCACATGGCGTTGTCCAAACAGGATTCTTCTACTACTTTCTCCCCTGGAAAGTAAAATGCATGCAATGCAAGTTGCAGTCCCGCAAGCAGTGCTGGCTGCCGTCCTCAGAGGAACTTCAGAGAACCTTTAGGTGCATGGTCACCACCTCCTGTGTCTGCCCTGGTGATGTGCAAAGGCTAAGAATTCCTTTGCTAGATTTTCCACCTTCTCCTCATTATGTCTGATCAATTTTTTTCAGGCCCCTGAATCCATCCCCATTGAAGTCAAGAAAGCTTCTAACTCCTGGGGTTGAGACCCTATCAATGGGTCCCATAGTCAATATGCTGTCTAGAAAAGATCGGGGAGGTGGGGCTGGGGTCCAGCAGGGATCTCTTGTTACGGATATGTTGCTCACTGGGCTGTTTATTTATGACAGACACATCCTACTTGGTAAAGAACTGCTCATTAAATGGAATGAAATAATATTTAATTTATGTTCTAGTTGTGCTCTGCTGCAAGAAAAAAGAAAAAGAAAGCGTCAATTGCTGGTTGGTGCCAAAGGCTGCTCTCGTGGTAAAAGCAAATCCGCATTTGCTCAAACAATGGATTCCATTGCCTCCAAGTCGACCTGGAGTCTGTGCCACCAGATTCAATATTGCTTTTGTGTCATGTTGGGGTTTCTATCTGCAGTGAGACAATTGCATCAATGGCCCTACCTCGTCACCCTCTGTCCCTCTGCACGTAACCGCAGTGTCCCGTCACTCTGACTGTGACTTGCTTTGGCCAAGAGGACGCTAGGAGACTTGGCTCAAGCAGAAGCCTGAAACGATGCTTGCACATTTCTGCTTCCTTCGTCACACCTTTGCCAACAGAATAAAAACGTGTCCAGGCAGGCCTGCTGGAAGAGGGGAGGCATACGGCCCAGTCACAGGTCTGGGGGTGAGCGCAATGGATAAAAGAAACTCCCAGAGGAGCAAAGCCCAAGAGAGAGAGAGAGAGAAGGAGGGACCGGAGGGGGGGGAGGGAGAGAGAGGGAGAGAGAGAGAGAGAGAGAGAGAGAGAGAGAGAGAGAGAGATTGGGGATTGAGGGATTGAGCTCAGGGACATTCTACCTCTGAGCTACACTCCTATCCCTATTTTATTTTGAAACAGAGTCTCACTAGGTTGTCGAGAGTCTTGCTATGTTGCTGAGGCTGCCTTTGAACCTGCCATCCTCCTGTCTCAGCCTCCCAAGTACTGAGATTCCAGGTGTGCGCCACAATGCCCAGCTGGACCCGCAGACTCTGTAGCTAACCCTGCCTTAAGCCACTGAGTTTTGGGGTGGTTTGCCACGCAGAGCACCGGGGCGATGGATAACTGGTAGAGGACGCACACGAAGTTTTGGAATGGCCCAGGGGTTAGCTAGAGGAAGTTCTGATCAGACGACAGTGAGCTGTGAGCTAAGCACTGTAGCTTAGGATGTGGAAAGATGAACCAGAAGAAACAGAAGCAAGAAAGTGCCTCACATTTAGGATCAGTCAACGCTTTACAAGAGAAAGCCAGAAAGCACATAGTCAGAAAGCTAGGCCGGAATGAATAAAGACCTGCTTAGCTGAAGGCTTAGAAGGAAGGGAGTCCATCCATCGTGGGAGGACCAGCTCCCAGGCAGGATCTGCTCTCCTCACGCATTTACACAGTGAGCTGACTGCTTTAACCATTAAGGAACTGCAAACGTGACTCTTCTACCAGTTTTCTTCTTCAAGGAATTGCAAATGTGGCTCCCTCTACCAGAGGTCTCTGTTTTCTTAGCTATAAATGGAGGGGTAGGTTGGAAAAGTTCTGTACCTCCTTCTGTGTGTCCCTTAATTCTATTATTTAATTATACCAATTTATCGTTTTGCAAAATGATCTGAAAGGTACAGTAGTCATGCCCACAACTGCTGTAAGCAATGGAAAAGCAGTGTTCCGAGCTGGTGAAAGTCATGAGAACTACGCTAATCCTGCTAATCCTGCGGTTAAGGTGTGCAAAGCATATGTCTCATAGAGGCAGCGTACCTGCCCGCTCTTGTGTATATCAATATTCCTGCAGTGGACAGAGTAAAGGAACTGGGGTTGTGCTAGGGTAATGTGGCCAAACTTCTGGTATGTTACTCAGAACAATGTGCATCTTTGAGTAGGACTGAGGAACAAGAGATCGCTCTCATCCTCACTTTCCTATACTTGGAAAATTGATTTACCCCTTCCCTGTCATACACACATGAGATGGCACTGACCTTCAGAGGATTCTGTTTGTGAAGCAGCGTGTGTGTGTGTGTGTGTGTGTGTGTGTGTGTGTGTAAAATTACTTCAAATAGAAGAACTGTTGGTGTGTTTTGGAGGAAGGGTAGTTTCCTGGGCAACTGTCTTAACCTCAATTAGAAAGCTCCCAGTAGCCAGGTACTTGTTCTAATAGACTTGCAGTATTTAAGCCCATTGAAAAGAACATTACTGACTCGCAACAAATATTTTCTATCATTTTTACTCTTTCCTAAGTAAGGAACTTTTAGTATAGTCTTGTTTATGTAAAAGTAAAAAGGTTTAGAATTTCTTCAACAGTATGAATGTTTCTCCATTTTTTACAGCATGGTTTTTAATTTATTTTATTATTTATTTTGTTACTGGGGATTGAATCTAAGGGCATTCTACCTCCACGCTAGATTCACGGATTCATGGCCCTTTGCATTTTTTTTTTTTTTTTTTGGAACAGGATCTTGCTACATTGCTGAGGCTGGCCTTGAACCTTCGATCCTCCGGTCAGTCTATCAAGTACTAGGATTAAAGGTATGCACCACCACACCCTGATAATAGTGTGTGTGTGTGTGTGTGTGTGTGTGTGTGTGTGTGTGTGTTTAACTCAATGAAATGTTTGAAAATAAAAGTTTATGTCCTCAAAGAACTAGCAACTTAGATACCTAGTTTTTAACCATCTTTATTACTTTATGGATCTCCATGACACCTTCCCATCGTATAAGCTAATGATTATAAAGGAGAACCCTAATGATTTAGAATTAGCAACACAGAGAGTAATTACATCTTTTTAGTCTCACTCCTTCGGAATTTGTTTCATGATCGATATGTTTTACCGAAGCGAACTGCTATGAATTCCAACGTTCACTCTGCTTGCTGTAAATTTTGTACCAGGTAATTAAAGGGAAATGGATGGCTGCCACACCCATTCCCTTTACCCTTCCAACTAGACTTTTTCATCTTTTTTTTTTTTTTAACCATTTCCATTCCCTTCTAATTCTTCTCTACCTTTTCCTCTTACTTTCAAACCATGTTTGCTGACTGACTGCTAGACAACAAGGGTAACAAACGCAAGTGACTCCTCACTCTCATGAATACTCAGTCATGGAGGGGAAACATCAAATAAACATCTTTGCCTAATAAGGATGACTAAGAATAAAAATCAGAAGAACTCCACTTGTTGGGGCAGACTGTGTATCTAGCATTGATTTAAGAATGTCATATATGCTAGCCTACTTAATCTTCACAACAACCTGTCCTGCATTTTATCCCCAAGTTATAGATGTTGAGAAGGTTTGTCCTATTTTTTAAGGGAATAAAGGATGATTTCCTTGGAATAAGATATACCACATTCCCCTGAGCATGTGGCTACAGTACTAGAATACTTCTTACAAGATACTGGAACTAGCTGGGGAATACCTTTTCTGAACACTGGAAGAACTGGTTTAAGACACCAAAGAGCGGCTGGGTGTGGGGGTGCACATCTGCTATCCCAGTACTTGTGTATAAAATACTTAACAACTGGCACATAGCTACTAGTAATTAGAGATGAAAGAAAGAAAGAGCTGACAAGGCAAACAGAAATAAAATTATATTTTATAATCTCGAAATATGTGAGTGGTATCTGCAGCCCTTACAATAACCTGCAACTTCAACTTGCTTCAGATCCTTTTTTGCATCTTGCTTTTTTACACCCAGAGATCTAACTTCTCTTTACTACCCTTGTGGACACACCCAATCCTTACCCGTGTTAACAGTAGTGCAAACAAGCCTGTGTCGAATTCAGTTGTGGATACTCGCCCAGTCTCTTTGATATTTTATTCTATCATCCCTAAGGTATTTCTCTGAAACAAAACACAATCAGGAGAAAATACAAGAGAACTATTTTTTTTTTTATGAATCATTATGAATGATCTCTTCTGATACTTTCTAAGAGTAGCCTTGTGGTCCCCCAATCTCCAAGAACTGTGCTAATTTTGTACTTCCTTCTGAGCAAATGAATAAAAATTTATAATTTTTAATTTATAAAAATGAATACAGATATAAAAAAATGGAGTAGCAAGTTAGGCCAACACTGATATGAAAAGCTACTACTCCGGGAAGAGGTCAGCAAAATATAGCAATCTGTGTTCAGTGAATAAGAGCAGATGCTCTGGCTTCAATCCAGCCGCCTGTCAGGAGAGCATACTTCTTGAGTGCACAGATAAGCTAGACCAAGGGGAGGTGGAATTCCTAGGGCTCAGCTGCAACCGTGCTCCCTTTTAAAGAGACGAGAGACTGGAATGCAGTACGTATGAGTGTGGACGGGGAGCCTGGAATTCATTATAAATATATAAAATATTAGAAATTCTTTTTCATTGACAATTCAGTATTCATAATAGATTACTTGTAACATTTCATATTTCTTGAATAGGAAGACTCAACCTCATAAATGTAGTAAACTCCACAAGTTAATCTACAAATTTAATGCAATCCCAATAAGCATTGCTTTCTAGATGATTTGGGTCAGAGATTAAATAGGTGAATCCTGGCAGGTGTGGTGGCAGATGCCTGTAATCTCAGCACTTGGGAGATGGAGACAGGAAGATTGCAGGTGTGAAGCCAACCTCAGTAACTTAGTGAGATCCTCAGCAACCTAGCAATATCCTGTTTTATACTAATACTAATACTAATACTTTTTTTTTTTTTTTTTTTTTTTTGCGGTACTGGGGATTGAACTCAGGGGCATTCTACCTCCGAGCTATACCCCCAGCCCTATTTTTTATTCTTTATTTTGAAACCGAGTCTCACTAAGTTGCGGAGTGCCTCGCTAGGTAGCTGAGGCTGGCCTCGAACCCGGATCCTCCGGTCTCAGCCTCCCGAATGCTGGGATTACAAGCGTGCGCCACCACGCCCGGCTTAGGCTTAATACTAATACTAATACTAATAATACTAGAAGAAGAAAAAGAAAATTTAAAAAGGGCTGCTGGTGTAGCGTGGAGGTAGAATGCCCCAAGATTCAATCCCTATTACCAAGCAACCAGGTGAATCCTAAGTTAATATTAAAAATAAGTGGTAATCCCAGTACTTAGGAGGCTGAGACTGGAGGATCCGGGTTCGCGGCCAGCCTCAGCTACTTAGTGAGGCTCTCTGCAACTTAGTGAGACCCTGTTTCAAAATAAAGAATAAAAGAATAGGACTGGGGGTGTAACTCAGAGGTAGAATGTCCCTGGGTTCAATCCCTAGTACCACACATACACACAGAAAAAAAATTGAGAATAATCAGAAAAAATCTGGGAGAGAAAAAGGGAGACACAACAGCCTTTTAGATATTAAAACACTTTACAAGCATAATGATTAAGGTAGTAAGGAACTAGTGCTTAAAAAGAAAGGCAATCAATAAAACAGAATATGCCATTTAGGAATGTGCCCAAATAAATGTTTGAATGTGGTATGTAACAAAGATGGCATTTTGAATTAATCGGAGTAACTAGGTAACTGTCTTGTATGTGTGTGTGTGTGTCGATGGTGATAGGGTAATGTTACAGCCTCATGTCATGTTCTAATACCAGAGATTAGAGGTAAGTGAAATCATTAATCCAAGCATGAAAAAGCGGGTTTGTAAGTATTTGAAGAAAGAAGGTAATTGTGTGTGTGTGTGTGTGTGTGTGTGTGTGTGTGTGAGTAATACTAAGGATTGAATCCAGGGGCATTCTACCTCTGAGCTAAACACCCAGCCCTTTTTTGTTTTTCTTTTGAAACAGGGTCTCACTAGGTTGCTGAAGCTGTCCTCAAACCTGAGATCTTCCTGTCTCAGCCTCCCAAGTACTGGGATTACAGACATGTCCTACCACAACCAGTTCAGAGGGATTTTTGTTTTGTTTTGTTTTAAATTTTGATTCAAACTGGGCTTTTGTATTCTGCCAATCGAAGGATTGATAACATCAATTATATGAAAGGAAATATTCTGCAAAAACCAAACAACTTGTGATAAACAATGACAGGGTAGGAAAAACACTTGCAATTCATATCACAAAGGTCTCATCTCATTCATATGTCAAGAGTTCCAACAACTCAATAAGAAATGGAGACAAAGGACATGAAGGAAGCCATTCACAAAAGGAGAGCTAGATGGCTCCTACACAGATTTAAAAAGATTTAAAGTCAGGTTGAAGCCTGACTCACAGTAAGAGAAACATAAGCAAAACTACAGTGAGATATA
Source organism: Graphiurus murinus (assembly GCA_004027655.1). Lineage (NCBI taxonomy): Eukaryota > Metazoa > Chordata > Mammalia > Rodentia > Gliridae > Graphiurus > Graphiurus murinus. Next base: position 102,524 of record PVLC010002662.1, on the reverse strand, counting down.
TTTCTCACCTGTCACACTGGCAAGGATCAGATCAAAAAACAGGAGAGAAAACGTCTCCCTTGAAGCATTCTGCTTGGAGCCTTGACTTGGAGCACACACTCCGGGCTCCGGGGAAGCCAGGGGATCTCAGGACGAGCCTGAGCTGCCATGGCTGGGGGAGCACCTGCAGGGAGCAGGGAGAAGCGAGTCCTCGGCAGGGACCTGGTGTTCATTGAGTGCAACTGTGTCTCATTGAATGAATGAGGCCATTCTTCTTACACCAGGTCGGGTGGCATTGTGATTCAATCCCATACAGTGTGTGAGCTTAACCAAAGAGGCGCTGTGGCGGAGTGACTAGATAAAGCAAAGCTTGCCTTTCCAGAGTAATAATATTCCATACACACACGCACGCGCACCCGCACCACATAGACGCCCATCCTGAACGCACAGGCTAAGTGCAATGGGAGGAAGATTGGAAGGCCAAGCTCGGGCAAAGCTAGAGGTACTGAATGGGGATTAACTTGTAACCTAGGCTTGAAGAAACCCCTTAATTCAAAGTGGAGACTTTACAGACCTTCACCATGGTAAGACATGGTTTTGTTTTTTTCTTCTCCGGCCGGCTGTGGTCCCTTGCCACCTCTCTGGCGGTGGATGCACCAGGGTCCACGCAGACTCCTCCACTCCTGCTGTCACCGGAAGCAGCTGAAGGGGACTTCACTTCCTCACTTTCCAAGGTGTGGAGAAGTGACCACATCCTGTTCCTGAGTGGATGAAGAGGAAGAAGCTGCCTCCTTTCCAGAGCCCCCAGCTGACGGGGCAGCAGAAGAGGAAACTCTCAGAAATGGTCAGAGCCCCAGCCGGGCCTTCGGGCTAAGCAGACGGGGCCATGACGGCCTCAGAGCACCCCAGAACGCGTGTGTGAGCACTTGGGGATGGACATAGGGGACCACCTCCTTCGGGGCCGGCCCAGAGCGGCACAGACAGGACACAAACTACTGGCAGCCCCAGAGCAGCTCGGCTTTGTGTCAGGAGCAGAAGTGAAGTGTGTGACAAATGCCTCAAGTCCAGACCAGGGCATCTCTGTGACTCCAGCATGCCCCGAGAATGACCCGCAGCAGGGGCCCTGCCCCAGCACCCCAGGGCTCTGGAGTCTCCTGGAATCTGACGTGATTCCAGGGAAAGAGATTGCATTCCAGGCACCCAGCATATCAAAGGCTCAAAAACATTGTCATTATCTGGAAAAAAAAAAAAAAAAAGGCAAAGAAAAATGTTTCTGCACACTAAAGATTGTGATTTAAATGTGTTTGAGGACTGATATTTGAGAAGAAAGGTTCTACTTAGAATGGCCTCCAGTTCCAGGTTAAGTTGTGTGTAGTTTATTCTGTGAGCCAGAGACTTACATGCAGAGTTCTGCCTGCTTCGTCTGCCTGGTCTCTGTCTTGGAAGGAGCTGGGACCAGTGTCACAGCGCTCAGCACCCTGGGTTAAATACTGCAGACACCTTTGGTTTCCACAGAGGCTGAGACAGGCATATCATAGGTTCGAGGACAGCCTCAGCAAGTAGTGAGACTCTCATCAACCTAGTGAGACCTTGCTTCAAACTAAAAAACAAAAATGGCTGGGGGTGTAGCTCAGAGGTAGAGTGCCCCTGGGTTCAATTTCTAGTATTGCATGCAGGCACTCATACACACAGCTTTCCAAATGAAAGTGATATAAAAAGAAACCTCAGGGTTTTTGTTTGTTTGTTTTATGTGTGTGTTCGTTTGTTTGGTTAAAATCCAATGAGGAGGTAATACCCACATATAAGACAAGACAAAAAGGCAAATAAGGTTAAAAAAAATCTGGGATTTTTTGGCCTCAGAAAGGATTGCAAAACTATGGGATGTATACATGAATTTTACTCAGCCATAGAGAAGTAAAAAATCATGTCATTTGCAGGGAATTGGATAAAACTGGAAAACGTTATGTTAAGTGAGATTAGTCATTCACAAAAAGTAAAATAAAAATCGTATGCTCTCCCTAATATGCGGAAGCTAGGGAGAAAGTGAGTCATAGGAGGGACTCTAGACTAAGGAGGAGAAACCTAAGATGAGCAAGAAGGTGACCTAACTGAAGGTGATGGGGGTGGGGGGTGGAGGGAAACGCCCTAATGCACACGATGTATTTTCACAAACATATCAAAGTCAATCACTAAGCCAAATATAAGAAGGAGGGCCGGGGAGGGAGTGGCACGGGAAATGGGGAAGGGTTAATGAGTGCTGTGTGCACGTATGCCTCTACCAGTCTGTACTTCACAAAGACATATGATTGCAATGCAGCCATAATATATATATTATGTCTCTGAATGGTGCCTACCAACAGTAGGTGTTTTATAAATGTTTGGTGAACTAATTAGCTCATTAATTAATGACTATCAGAGCCTAAATGTTTTCCAGATGAGCTGTGTGGTGGTGCAAGCTTGTAACCCCAGTACTTGGGAGGCTGAGACAGGAGTATCATAGGTTCAAGGACAGCTATATATATATGAAAAAGATATCCATCAACTAGGAAACAGCTAGCTGTGCTGCTACCAGGTATCATTCATAGAACCCAAGACAGTCGTTGAATTTTAACCCTGGCGAGACGGAGCCGACTGTGGGCTCATCACTTAGCTGTCTGGCTGCGTTGACCAACTGAAGGGAACAGGTGGGAAGGGGCGGGGAGCGTCTTTACTGGCAGCACCAGTGATGTGGTTCATGTTCGAAGTGGAGCCGGGGGTTTTCAGGTTTGGGATTTCTTATGCCTCACTTCATGTGGGCTTGGTGTCTTGTTAGGATCGCACGTTGAAGCCTGCTGGCCACGCGACCTTGGCAGGGTACCTGTTCTCCCTGGACCTCTGAATCTTCATCGGTAAATCGAGGGCAAAACACAGCCACTGTACAGGGCATGTGTTAGCACTGAGTAGTAGACATGAAGTACTTAGAATGTAATACATAGTAGATAGCTTGGAAGTGTCAGCTCTTGTAGAAAAGTGTGTCATGTACTATATTATAATAAAGAAAAAGAAAAAAGACATACTTTTTTTTTTTTTTTTGGTACTGGAGATTGAATCCAGGGACCTTCTATCTCTAGGCTACAGCCCCAGCCCTTTTCATTTTGAAGTAGGATCTCTCTAAGTTACTGACGGCCTCACTTAACTACGGAGGCTGGCTTCAAACCTGCAATTCTTCTGTTTTGGCTTTCCAAGTAGTAGGATTACAGGCATGCACCACCACAGCCAACCTGGAAGGCAAATTTTTTAAAACCAAAAGCTGACCTATATAATTACAGTAACAACTTCTAATTCTAAGGATTTTCATATTCTATCCATATTTTCTCCTTTTCTAAGCTGAACCTTTCTTCTTTCTTTCTTCTGAGATATACTTCCAGTCCTGAATTTTTATTTTGAAACAAGGTCTCACTAAGTTGCTGAGGGTCTCCGTAAGTTACTGAAGCTGGCCTGGAACCTACAATCATCCCATCTCAATCTCAGCCTCCCAAATACAGGGTTACAGGCCTGTACCACCGTGCCCAGCTCAAGCTGAGCCTTTCAAAGAGACCTAGTAATATTCCTAGACGTGCACCCACGGCTGTGAGAAAAATGTCCCCGGCCTCCCCTGGGACCCTGTCCGCTGGCCCTCCAGTGCCCCATCATCTCTTCGGTGCATGTCCTCAGCTCTCCTGGCTCAGGAGCCCCACTGTGACTCTCCACCGTGACCTTTGTCTCCCCTGGCCCAGGAGTGGGTGGCCCGGAGCCGGGTTCCCCAGGCCCACTGCCGACTATAGGATGCACCCCAGATCTTAGAAGGCCAGCTCTCTCACTAGCCCAGTGGAGAACAGGGCTGGGACCCAGCTCTGCTGAAAGAGGACGGGAAACTGCATACTTCAAGTCTAAAGATACAAATATCAGTAAACTGGAGATTGAACTAAGCCCCGGGAATACCTTAAGGTAACAGCGGAAGACAAAAAAGAAAAGCACTAAGTTCACAGTTAGTGACAGCAAGGGAAATGATGCTTATACAGTGTCTGGCACTTTGAAGGTACTCAATAATTAATACCTTCTCTGGGATACAGGAGAACCAAACAATAAAGAGTCCATTTCTTGTAAACATTACTAATTTTAATTTTACCTCCGGTAAAACTAGAAAAAATGGATTAGTTGATACCTAAGGCGATTCTTCAGTAAAAAGTTGTCATGGATTTTTCCTAAAGTTGAAGGTTGGTCCTCAAGGGCGGGAGGCAAGAAAGAACAAGCTTTACTGACTTGGTTCAGCCCTCTTGATGTCATTTATAAATCTTGCCACCAGAGGGCGCAAGATGAAAGCCAATAGCGGTGGAGCCGCAGCTGGTCTGTCAGTCAGTCACCCTAGGTAAGTCGTTCTTTCTGTTGGTTTTGGAAATGGAGTCTCTGCTTTGTGGGTGAGGACAGCGCCCCCTTTCTGCTTTGACATCGTGTTAATAGAGTCCACCCTCCGTTCTTCACACTTGCAGGAATTGCCTCTGAAATCCGCAAATAACTTTACCAAAATGGCTTTTCACATTTCGTTATTAAAATAGACTTTTTTTTTTTAGTTTTAAATGTGCTTTTATTGGTGCTTTATGGTCTCACATTGACACTTGGTGCCCCCAAAACTGCCTCCCAAAATAGACCTTTTTAAAAGTCTTAACTTTTCTTTCCAGTGGGCAAGGAGATCATAACTTTGAAATGATCTTAAAATTTAAACTTAGAATAACACACTACTACTGTGTCTTTAAGTACAGTTAAAAACCTGGCTTCGACTCTGAGTGGGTGTTAGAGATTTAAAAGCATAGTGTAGCTGTATCAACTGCTTTTGTGTTGTGAGTCAAGTTTATATGCAAATCCTTGGAACAGAGAAGAAAGGCATACATCCTTATCATGTTCTAAATAAAATCTATCACCCTCAAAATGTAAATGTATGTTCTTTAAAATCTAAATCATCATAATTTATGACACAGTTTCCTATTGTTTTCTGCTTTCTCAAGATATGTCTATTTAAACTATTAGCAGTTTGACAGTATTTTGATATATAATATGTAATGAGCAACTATATATTATTTTAGTAGAAAAAATCTTAGAAAAAAAGATGCCATCCCTAAAAAATGCTCAAATTATTTTCTGATGAACTTTAATGCTTTTAAGATTTTTTTCTGAGAAATTAGTCATCCAGCTCATGAACTTTAATGAAAAATTGTAACATAAAATGATTTTCTAGCTATTATTTTTTCCTACATCAAATACTTCTATCAAGCGTGAATCTTTAGCCAGGTGTGGTGACTCATGCCTGTAATCCCAGTACTGGGAGGCTGAGAAAGGAGGACGGCAGGTGAAGCCGGCTTCTGCAATTTAGTGAGGTTCTCAGCAACTTAGCAAGGCTCTGATTCAAAATAAAATACGGCTGGGGGTGTAACTTGGAGGTAGAATGCCCCTGAGTTCAATCCCCAGCACCAAGAAAGAGAGAGAATCTTTGAATTGATTTCCCTGAACACCGCTTCTCAAACTTGCTGTGACGAAGGAGCATTCATTACTTAAATTAATTTTATTATTTCCAAGTTATTATCACCAATAATGGAGAGTGCCATTCCTATAAAAGCACTGAGGCCATTTTTGCTTTTGTAAAATGCAAGAAAAATGAAATGCTGAATGCATGACATTTTTACATTATACAAAGTACAATTCTAAAATGTTTAAGTATTACATATAACATGTATAGGTGAACATTCCCCTAACGCTTATCCTCATTTTGCGTGCTATTCTTCTCAACCCAGCATCCAGCTCGTGCGTGGACCACAACAGGTCCTCAGACAGCACAGCCAGTAGAAATGGGCTACTGTCACTCCCCCTTACAACAAAACTGTGGGGGAACTTCGATGTATGCCCGTAACTAAATTATCCAAAGAGTATTAACACTACCCCAAATATGTTCCCAAATATCTACATAGCTATGAACTACTCAAGGGTTAACTAAAGCCTCTTTCATTTTGTGGAGCTTTAAAACAAAAATCCCACAATGATTTCTGAATTTTTCAGTACGGGAGGCAGGGGAGCAGAGAATGGCTTTTGGAGCCGTACATGAATGCTTAGTTAGGCATATCTTTTCCAACCTTATCCAACTGGCAGACAAGAAGCAAGAAAGAGGCTTGGAAATCACCTGGTACCTATAAAACATATCTTTAATAGTAGCTGCACTTTCCTAATCAGCTATATGGAAAATTAGTTAAATTTAGAAGCAAAAGAGGGAAAAAGTCCTAGGAAGATTTCTATACATTTTTTTTTTTTTTCTCAACAGCAACACCAATTTCCTTACAAAAAAAAAAAAAAAAAAAAAAAAAAAATTCAGTGGAAGTAGCCAAGCCAGAGCACACATCAGTGGAAGTAATAGATCAGTTGAGTCTAAGAAAAGCTTAGAGACACAGCTCCTGAAAAGTATAATCTGGGCTGCAATCGAGCGAGTTCAGGCTGGGTGACTTGCAAGCTTTGAGTATATCATTTCCTCTAGAGGACCACAATTCTCCAAACTTGTGTGAAGAGAGCGCTCGAAGCAGCCCTGGACTCTTACAATGACATGACGTTACACCTCCATCAACAACTTCACTAGATTTATGATCATTTATGGATGTTGCTCAGGGATGTCTTTTGGGGAAATTTTATATCCCAGCTGGCTTGATGGGCAATTTAAATAATCTATGTTAAAAAAAATTCATTAAAAATTGAAAGTGCCCCCTGTGGAGAGAGGGAGGTGGTCTCGGGATTTTTTTTTTTTTTTTTTGGTGGGGGAAATTAATAAAAGAAACATTTCCTTTGATGTCATATACATATTTGAGAATACCAGTGCCAATCTTAATATCATGTATGGGGAAGGGGAGTGGGTGGGGAGGGAGCCAGGGGAAAGCCCACCAGGTGCTGTGTGCATGTGTGTCACTATCACTATGATGTGAGACTATAATGCACCAATAAAGTATATACAAAAAAAGATTTAAAAAAATTGAAAGTACCAGCTGTGCATGGCGGTGCATATCTGTAATCTCAATACTTGGGATGCTGGGGATCACCGGTTTGAAGGCAGCCTCAGCAACTTTAGCGAGGCTCTCAGCAACTTAGCAAGACCCTGTTTCAAAATAAAAAATAAAATAGTGCTGGGGGTGTAGCGCAAATGTAGAATGCTCCTGAGCTCAATCGTCAGTACCACACACACACACACACACACACACACACACACACACTACACACACAAATTTCATGTATGTGAATGTGTGTCTAGATATGTATATTGTAAATGTATATGTATATATATGCAGCATATGTAATATACTGTTATTTATCACCTCGGTCATAAGTTACAAACTTTACTTATTGTTTTGAATGATTAAGAGTAGGTTTCAAGGTTAGGGTAGCCTCTTAACAAAGAATGCAAAGCGCTCACAGATATCTAGGAATCACAATAGATATTATTCCCAGATTTGACAAAAGCTGACTAACAGTATTTGGTAAAGTCACCTAACTCATTTTTCTCATCTACAAAGTAGCACGATTCCGGCCCCACGATCTCATATCGGAGTTAGAAATGCAGATAGGACAGCCTGGGTGAAAAGCCTGGTGAAGTGGGGAGAGTGCCGGAGAACATGCATCTTGCCCGTATTTCTAACGTGAGCGTGCATTTCCTTATGAGAGCACGGAGGCCAGTTCTGATGCAAAATCATTTCCTGCAGCAGGTGCCGTACACAACCACTGCCTACATCCTTCCAAATGAGCCTCCATTTACTTTCCACTCATAGAGGATAATGTTTACCTTTTTCTACACTCTTAATTTCTCTCTGCTGGGATAAGGCTGTAATTGTATTTAGCTCTGAGAAGTGGAGTGGATAACTTGTTAAGTAATCAGGTCATCGATTTCTGTGGAGGCCTTAAATTTGCAATCTAGAGTAGATTTCACTGCAAATGAAAAGCAACACTTTTACCTTCATGTGAGCAATTTATCTGCATAAGTTAGAAGCCATAAATTTGCCAGGAAAGAGGAAAGCCAGTTATGGAATGCCAAGCTAGACAAACTTAATAGGAAAAACTAAACACATAAGTAAACTTGGAAACAGTGGTGTGTTCTGGTTAGTATTTGGAAGGTAGAAAATGTTGGAACATTATATGCCACTGAGAAATAGAGTGCAGATAATATGATTGTAACCATGAAGAAAATGATCTTCTGAAATCTAATTATTAAAGCACAGTTAATTAGGAATTGACAATGCACTAGAATCACTCGCATGCAAAGCTTTTATCCAATCATAAATTTGTCAATAGCAGAGTTTGGACACTGAAAGAGGAAAGGCAAGACTCTCAAGAGAGCTAATATCCATCCTTTAAGACAGAGGAAATAAGGTCAAACCTGATTAAGCACAAGAAGGTACTGTTCTCATCACGCATACTCTAAGGGATTGGGGAGGAATCGCCACATAAGTGAAGCTAATTAGATGTACAGTTTCCCAGAGCCATATAGGGTCCGGTTTCTAGCGCTGGCCTTAGGAAGCCTGATCTGAGGTAGTATAGAAAGCAGTTCAAACAGCATGCTGCCACTAAGATGGGCTGAATAAGCCTTGGGAGTTCATGATCCTAAAAGAGTTAGAGTGCTAGGATTAGAGAGGGACTAAGACTCTCCAATTTCCATCCAATATTGGGCTAATGGGAGACCATCAGAAATATCTATTACATTCTATTTGCTATCAAACAAAGATATTGTGCAAATATTTATAATGTCGATATTCTATTTTAAAATTAACAGACTTTTTTAAAAAGCTGTTTCAGCTTTAAAGAAAAGTAGAGCAGAAAGTAGTCAAAATATGTCCTCATATACCCTCACTCCTTTCCTCTATCATTAACACCTTGCACTAGTGGGGTACATTTGCTACAATTTATGAACCAATATCAATATAATATCATTAACTAAGCTCATATTACGCTAGGGTTCACTCTTTGCACTATACATTTCGGCGTACATTCATTCTGGAGACCCCTAGTTTCTAATGCAAATTAACAAAATGTTTGGCAAGAGTCAGTTGTTCTATAAATAAGTACATATAAAAGTACCTTGCTATCCTTTGTAATTTTCTAAAGAAAACCTACAAACTTGTTTTAATAAAGAAAATTGAGAGCTGGGCGTGGTGGCTCACGCTTGTAATCCTAGCATTTGGGAGGCTGAGGCTGGAGGATCCGGGTTTGCAGCCAGCCTCAGCTACCTAGTGAGGCACTCCACAACTTAGTGAGACCCTGTTTCAAAATAAAGAATTAAAAAAGAGGGCTGGGGGTGTAGCTCGGAGGTAGAATGCCCCTGAGTTCAATCCCCAGTACCGCAAAAAATAAAAAAATAAAGAAAATTGAGGACATTTTTATTATGGAAATAAATATATATTCTTATTTTGGAAAAGAAATCATTAAATGCAGAGATGAAGAGCAAAAAGAACTCACTGCATACAAGTGGCACAACATAAATGCTCAGTAAGCACAAGCAATCATCCTCACTGTAATCAGTATTTCTTGAATGCTGTATAACTTATTTGAGGGAAGAGAATGAGTGTCATGGTATTTTTGATACCCTGAGGAAAAGATTAAGTAATCTGATTTACAAAACTCTAGAACAGGAGTTCCAAGAAGAGTCTAGTCTAAATGAGAACGAATTCAGAGAGGTGTTGAAATCACCCTGTGTGCATTTATGCGACCATGGGGCAAATGATCAACAATCATATGCAATTAAGGCTTTTAGGCACCTGTCACCTGTTGGCGGTGACCTTCAGGATGACCCTTGTATGTCGTCATACATATTCACGATTCTGTTGGTGATGTAGCTTGCCTATGGGAACTTCTTTTCCAGCTATCTCTCATGCAATGGGAATTAGCAAGTAAGGGTGAAAGAGAGCAATAAAGCATCGTGGAGCTGTAGTCAAGATCGACTTCTATTTCTTTTATTGGGGCCATTATAATTTAAGGACATCGGAGTGTAATTGCTAAATCAGGTCTAGCACCTCCCATACTAGAAGTGCTAAAATCCGCAGACCATACTGCCCAGCGTCTTTCATTCCACCAGCTGCCTCCTACATAACACACATATCATACTTGATCCAGGCATGTGCCACGTAAATCTCCTGGATATGAATTATAAATTTAATTGATTTGGTTTAGTTTCGATGATGCTTGGGTAATATGGATTAAAGGCCGGTTAAAATGATCTCCGATCCTATAATCTGTCCTTACTAAATCCTAAGTAAGGCATTAAATCTCTCTGCTAGGTTTGGGAGTGCAGCATTAGCAAATTTTAGTGTACCTCCAAATGCTATTAACAAGAACCTCTTTTAGGGACTCAGACTCTTGTTAGACATTCAGGATTTAGGGAATCATGTAAGGGATTCAGGAGGTATGGGGTAAGGCCCAAGCCTCTGCATTTCTCACAAGCTCAGGATGGTGCTGATGTGTGGAAGGTCCAAGGATACAGTTTAAGTTGCAAGGGCAAGGTTAGCCTGCAAACTCTGAAATCAGTCATGTCATGGAAAAGTTATACAATCTGAGACCTAGGCATCTCACTTGAAAAGGAAACGATGTAATATATGTTTTGTTTTTGCTGTTTGTTGTTAAGATTAAATGAGAGAATGAATGCAGAAACAGGGCCAAGCACACAGAAAATTAACCTTAGAAGCTAACTCTTCTCACCTTTCTTATTGCTACTATCTCTGTTAAGGAAAGCATGTGCAGTGTTCAAATCTATTTATTAGTTCATTGATTCACTTCGCAGTATAGTTATTGACTTATACTGAAAAGCAAAGGGCTAACTAAGAAGTCTAGCCTAGTAGGAAACACGGGGCCAGGATGGGAGGGGGCAACCCACGAGGTCGACACTGCTAACATTTGAGAGTCAAGTCCACAAGGCCCAGGACTCAACCCTTTATGGTGATCCTGACTGTCTGTCACGTCTTGATTTAGAGGCACAGCCTCACACTGGGCAGGTGAGGCTCCATGGAGAAGAGGTGAGCCCTCCCACCTGTGCCCCTGAGCAATCAGCCTAAAGTCAGGACCGACCATGGGACGGAGGGAGCCCACCTTAATCCACCCAATCCCATGAAGACACCACCTGACTGCGGTCACGCTGGAGACCACAGACAAGACCCACAGAACTGCCGGGCTGGACCCTACTTAAACTGCTGAGCCACAGAATTATGAAGTAGTAAAACGGCTTTCATCTAAGTCTTGGAAGTATTTATTACATAGCAATAAATAACTGATATATTTCCCTTATTTTTTTAAACTTTTATCTGAATGGAGTTGTGCGTGCCTGTGTGTGTGAGAGAGAAGAGAGTGTGAATAGAAGTTACACCATGTTTCTCATAGCTCTTCTATCAAATCTAGGTCAAATTCAACTTTACAGCTGAGGGTAGTACAGGATGAAGGCGAACTGAATACTTCTAAGACGAATATTTTATTTATAAGGAAGCCAATAGTTAGAATCCTTATGATAGATTGTTCAATAAGAAGGCTCTTCAGGTAAATTCTTTTTCCGAATAGAGTAGTCTGCAATCCCTCATACACTTTTCTTCCGTCATTAGTCATCTCTCTCTGTTCACAACGATCTTACGTAGCATTCTTCAACATTTTTCAGCACCTACTTCTGATGTTAGAGTTGGGGGTTTATTTGCTGTCCTTTTTGAGTCCCCCAGAATTTCGTTTCTTTTTGTCTGTCCTGCCCTGTCCTTTCCTTGTCACCCCAACCTTGCGGGGTGGTGGCAGAGGGCTGGACTGATGATCATAGTGGCTCCAATGACTGGACTCCCTCTTCTACCTCCAGACTCCATCTCTGACGTGCTCCAGTCTCTCCTCCCGCCCACCGCTGGCCTCCTGCCTCGGCGGCATTGGGTGATCTAAAATGAGCTTCATCCCCATAAACTTCACCCTCCTCTCTGCGGCCAGAAATCCAGCCCCTGTGCTATGGCAGGGGCATGAGAAACCACGCTGCGAGCACCCGGGGCTGGACTTGACGGGCTAGAGATGATTTTTTTTTTTTTTTCTTATTTGCCTGTGTCTGGGAAGCCATATATTTATTTTTCTCTTTGACACCAGTGACAGCTATTCCTGCCAGCTCCGAATCCAGAGAGCAAATGAACGCACAGAGGCGGCTCCGGCCTTCCAGATGGCCTCCCGGGGCCTCCCAGTCTGCGAAGACGGAGTCACAGACAGAGCAGCCCAGATGTCTCAAGGGGCAGCAGAGACAAAGCTGGCAGGGAGGGAGGGAGGGATGGAGGGACAGTGAGAGGGGGAACAAAGAGAAAAGGTGCCAATGGGAACAGGGAGGGAAAGCAGAGGGGCTTTGTGGTTGGTGAGAGCGAACCTGGATCCTGGCAAATACTCTCCTGGCACTTTTGCCTCCGGTGACTGTCAGCCCGGCTGTGCTTATCAAAACACACACAGAGGAAGTGCATCAAAAAGACTCAGGTGCCAGGAATGGCTGTAAGTAGCAGACACAAGTAAGCAGAGTTTTAGAAATCTATGAACTAGCTCCTTCCTCTCCTTGTCCCTTTTGTTCTCTTTTTAATGTAATTGATGCATGCCACAGAATATAGAGAAGATATAAACAAGTTAGGTATTATAATAATAGCTTGAATACCTGGGGGAGGGGGAACCCATCCCATAAGCCAGAACATTATCATAACTTATCTCTCCTCTGTGTCCTCCTGTCCCAGCCTCCCAAGTACTGGGTTTACTGGTGTGTGCCACCATGCCCAGCTTCTCTTACTTATTACACACTTGCATATACATACACCATGCTTAAAGACTATTACTTAGTCTTGGTCATTTGAGAACATTATAAAAATGGTGCCATACTACATGCCATTTTTCAGGACTTGATTTTTTTGATTTTGCATTTTGTTTCTGATATTTACCCACGTTTTCATAGGTGATTTTCTTATTGCTTTTTGCCACTATGTAATATTATGTTGGGCGTGTATGTCTATTCTCCTGTTAGTGGAATTTGAGTGTTTCCTACTATGAGTAATGTTGCTATAAATATCCTTATACACGTCTCCAGGGCTCCCTAAGAAAAAATACATAGAAATCTAGTTATAAGTACACAAACATAAAGTCTTTAGGAACATAATTGAAAACTTCCTTTAAATTACACATTCATAAATAAATTTATTGGAGTAAATTTATATGAAAAAGTAAAGAATAAATAATAGATAAGGTGCTTGTAAAAAACAATATCCTTTATATGTCTTTCCCTATAAAATATAAGGACTTTTTACGAAGCTACAGTAATTGAACCAATTACAATTGTGTGGTATCAGTACAGAGGTAAATGAGAAATGTGTGCATGTATGCCTTTACCAGCTTGTACCTAACAAAGATGTATGATTACAATGCACCAATAAAAATTTTTTTTAATTATAAACAAATCAAATAGAATTAAAGACCCCAAAACAGAAACCATAAGCAGAAAATCCTATGGAAAAGCAAGCTTAGATAGTAAAAGATATTAGAGTCAGTATCTCTTTAAGATGAAAAAAACAATGGGATGTTTACTTTCTATCATATACAAAAATCAGTTCCTTTCTATAAAGGCACCTTTAAAATTAAAAAGTTAAAAAGAAATATCTTTCTGACTGTTGACTAGAGAAGGATTTTTAAATAAAAAAATGCTAACCACACAGGAAAATATTTATATATTTGACTATTAAAATTAAAAAATTATTAATTAAAATTAATAACCTTTATTTACTAAAAATCATCACATAATAAGTAAAAGTACAAGACACAAGCTAAGAGAAGTTTTTGCAAAATATGTAGGTGAATATGGGTTAATATGTAGAACACAATATTAATCTCTGGCCAATTAATGAAAGAAAATATGGCAAAACAGCACAATAAAAAAATGAACAGAAACCTTAGAAAGGTATCACATGAAAATATCACCAACCAGGGAACTACAAATGAGGACCATGATGTATTTTTATTTTATATCTACTAGATTGCAAAAAAAAAATTAAGAGGGAAAATTGGTACCATTGATTTGGAAAACAATTAGAAATTATTTTGTTAAAATGAATATTCATTTGTAGACTTCTAACATAGCACTTCTACCCTTAGTTATATATATACTGGAAGACCCCCCAAACTAGGAAACACAAAAACTAGTGTATATGGATATTACCTTATAGTATATGATAAAGCAAGGCTATGTGTATTTCCAGGCTTTATGGTCACCCCAAATTCATCCTAGAGAAGTCTTCAGTTCTAACTAAACATGGAGATATGTAAAATCCTCTCTGTTTCAACTATGTTTTTGCCTGTGTTCTTAGCAAGCACACAGGTTCTTTGTTTTGAGGATTGCAGCTCCCTAGAGAATCTGGTGAAATCCATGCCAAGAGAAATTCACAGGTGACTGAAGGAGCTGCACCAAGGTTCTCTATGTTCCCCAAGTTAAGCACCAGCTCTAAGTCATCGTCTTTCCAGGTTAGAGCTCATGGCACTGAGGTATGGCTCAGCCTACACCTATGAGCTACAAGTCTTCAAGTTTGGGTTACAAGTCATAAATGTGTTCCTTCATTTGGGTTTAAGGATCAGCATTTTGGGGCCACTGAGCCTCACCATACATTATCCTAGTTAAGGACAGAGAAAGAATAATGACAGAAGCAGTGTCAGGGCCACTTAGGTCTGAAGGTCCCCAGGAAACAGGCAGGATGACCCACAGGGCAGGGTGGGGGGACATGCCTGGAAGCCTTCTCCATGTCTGTGCCTCATGGGCAGATGGGCAGGGGTGTCTGTGTCGAACACAGGGTCTATGGTGTGTACAGTAAGGAGGCTGATGGGAAAATAACTAGTCCCGGGGAATATGAATGTGAGTAATGTAAACAGCCCCGTGGTTATGGGTCCAGGTTTTCCTGTAAGGGTTACCAAGAATCTAGCAAATCTGAAGAGGTAAAATGGGTTCCAGCCATTCCTCCAACCACCTCCAGTAAGAGAGGACATGATTCCTCCTTGCAGCTATATTGACAGTTAATTTTTCAATAATCAGATTTTTTCATAATTACTACCCTTAATGATAAAGGTAAGAATCTGAAATTGCTGACTTAGTTTGTCAGGCAAGTATAGTTGTTGATTGCAAAATACTATAGGAAATGTAGAATGTCACATTAGAAGGAGGGGTAAGAAGACAAGGGTGACTCTGGATTTCTGGAGACAGGCTGGCTTTGCAGTTTACTACCATTTACTTACTGTGCAACTTTGGGACACGTCTCAGCCTCAGCAGCCTTGTATGTACATATGAGGAAAATAATAGTACTAACCTCATGAGGGTCTTGTGAGAGTAAAATGAAATAATAAGTGTAAAACTTATGTCAGCATCTAGCATGTGGGAGGAAATTTAAAAGGTTATTCTATCTATCTATCTATCTATCTATCTATCTATCTATCTATCTATCTATCTATCTCTGTTTTTATGGGTGCATTGTAGTCTCCCATCATAATATAGTTCCGAGTGACCGTGACATACCTGCACACAGCACTTGATGAGCTTCCCCCTGCCCTGGCCCCATTCCCTCTGCCACACATAATACTGAGATTGGTATTGGGTAATCTCACATAGGTATATAATGTCAATGGAAGATCCTTTAGATCCATGTTCCTTTTTCTAAATAGTTTTGGATATTGTGATTTTTTTAAATTCTCCATTAGCAAAGAAACTAAAAGAATATCATTTCATTGCTCTTACAAAAAGAAGCATTTCAGGGATACTGATGAATTCTTAGAACCAAATGTATAGGGTGTCATAGTAACACTCTGTATACAGGGACAAAGACCAAGGAATAGTTCCCTCAAATAGAGGAGCTAAGTAGAGAAATGTTTTAAATACATTCTTAATACTCAAGGACATGATGACGTTTGTGCCTCATCCCTCTCCATCAAATGACTTCCCAGGTTCCATCCACTTCCTCTATGAAATTACTCTCCTAGCATTCAGTCCAACTGTCTGTCCCTAAAGTTTCCTTCCTCCTGCCCAGTTATTGCAGATATGAGTATAAATGCAAAAAAAGCCAGGCATCTCTTTTTCCCCCTTAAAAATGGATGGAATTCCCAAATAAAAATCTTCCACATCTATGATGACTCCTACCGGGCTAATGAAGAAACGTGGTATGTTGGAAAGTATCACTAGATTTATACAATTTCATTAGTGATAATATTGAACAAAGAAGTAAAGTAGTTTGGGGTTTTTATTTTTGTCTTTCTGGCGTTAAGAATTTGACTCTGGGGCCAAACTATTTAGTTGCTAATCTCAGCTCTATTCCTTCCCGCTGTGTTATTCTCTCTAAAACTCAGTTGTCACATCTGTGAAATGAGGTCAATAAATAATATCTACTTAATAGTATTGAGAGTTAAAAGAAATAATCCATGTAAAGCACTTTAACAATGGGCATAGTATGCATAAGAGCACTCAATAAATGTCTATGGTTGTTCTTACCACTATTAATTTATCAGAAAAATATAAGCAGTTATTTTTAGGGTGTGAGTATATCTCACATAACAGGAGTCACCAAGTTATGAAAATATCAGCTTGGTCTGAATTAAGTATGTGTCTCTCCTTCAAAGTTCTGAAATTGAATACAAAGATTGACAGCATAAAAATAAATTCTTATTTCTTATTATGCCCTATGGAAAACAATTGGACTGGCCAAGATTCTTCCCTCATTTCCGTCAATGGGCCAGGTGTATGGCTGCCCCTTACTTCCCAGAGGCCCAGCCCAATGGATGCTGCGAGTCCTCCCCCATCTGACGTCCCCTCTGTTAGACGCTGTCCATCCTTCCTCTCCCTGTCTTTGACTTCCAGAACACAAGCTCTGTTTTTCCTCTTGCTTTGTGATCCCACTACTTCTAGTTCCTAACAGACGGCAAGACTGTCCCAATGAATGAGTCTTTCAAGATGTCTCATTTGCAGAATGAGGGACTTTGATCACACAGACCACTAAGGCCCTTGACAGTTTTGAAACTTCAATATGAAGCGATGGTATTCTCACAGGTCAGAAAACCATGTAAAGGATCAAATAAAATACACTGTGCCTCTCAGGTCACAAACAGCTTAAAGACCACTGAAGTGTGTGTCTACACTTGATGAGACTCTGCAATTTACATGCCTGTAAGCCTCCACTTTTGGGGACTAAAATCTTTAACCTCTTCTGTACTTTAATGGTGCTGAATATAGTCATATAATGCACATTGGGTTGTTCTAGTTCTGGCTCAAGAACACTTAAGCAGATCATTGAACAGGAATGAAATCCTCCTGCTTTCTGGTTTGACACCTCTTTGGCTTTCGATTGGCAAACACTACACGCTGCATAAAAGAAAGTCTAAAGGCGTTGATTAGTTCATGATTTCTACATCCTTTACTTGTGCTAGGATTATAACAGCTGTATGCAGTAAGAGTCAAGAGTAGATTTGGCTCTACCAGACAACTGAAGACATCTATATCATCATAGTCATAGCACTTGGACATTTTTTCTACAGTGGAATTTTATGTATTGGATAGGATTGCAAGTGAATTGGACAGGCTTCGCCATTTTGGACCAGATTTTGCTTTATGATGAGCTGCAAGCCAGCATCTATACAAATTGACTTACAGCTCAGCAGCATAACCAGTACAATATATTTTGGAGAAGAAAGTCCACATTCTACAGTGTATCGACCAAAAAGCCCCCCACCCCAACATCAGACAATTCTGTTGGCATTTGGACATATCTGTTTCAGGCTGTTCTCCCTTAAACATTCCTTTAGAAAGAAATACCTTGACATACAGTTACTATTATATTCCTGTCAAATACAGGTAGGGAGCTGTAGCAAGTTAGCAGAGCAAGATGCAGTGAGCCTAATCTGCATTATTCAGTTACTATTCCCCAAACCAGAAGTCCAAAAATCACAGAGGAACCCCAGCAGTCCAACTGAAGTTTGATTTCATGACTCTGTCGGAAGACACATAAACATTGGAATTGAGTCAGAATAAAATATGTACAGATGTGATATACCGGGACTGTACAGTGCTGGCCTCCTGCATACAAGGCCCTGGGCTCCATCCCCAGCGTGGCAACAAAACAAAACTAGAAAACGACACCAACCCAGATGCGACACACTGGGAAGAATCTAGGAAGTGTGTGACCCTCCCACACATCACTGACCACAGCCACCTGGGTGGAGCTGTGGACATCACTCACCCAATGACGACACAGGAGATGGCAGTCCCCAAGAAGGCGTATGTTAAAATAGATCCCAAGTTTTGAAAAAAGTGTCTCTGGGGAGAAAAAAAATATTTCATAGAGTGCATCTGCATTTTTTTTTTAGCATAACAGGAAATAATAAATGTAGACTTCCTTTTTCTTATTGTTTAGGCAAATTTTGTTTGTGGAACCTCGTTCCTGGCCTGACTGTTCCTAGAGAGAGCTAAGTGATTTTACTGCAAAGGACAGGGAGGAAAGGAAAGAAGAGAGGAAAAAACAATTGGAAGATGAGAGGGTGGGAACAAGACAGCTGCCAGATTGGTGGGACCGTGGAGGAGGAGGAGGGAAGGGACTGAGCTAGTGACAAGGCAGAACTCTGGACAATTAAGCAAGACTTACCATTTCAAGAAGTTTTGTTGTAAAGACAACACTGTTAGCATTAAAAAGATACAATTCTAAGAGATTTAAGTTGCCTTTTGTCTTTAGTTGGCTCTCTGACTTCTCCTTTCTATGTCTTCTGAATTTGATAAAACCAAGGTTTAAAAACCTGAACAATTGCCTTTAAGGAACCCAACACAAAATGAAGCCTAGACTTGGGGTCAGGGATGAAGAAGGCTGCTCTCACTCCATCCGGCTTTCTAGATCTTTTCAAATACTTGCTTAGGAACACTTCCTTACAGTTCTTCAGTAGCCAGCACCGGCAGCAAGAGGGAGCCTGGAGTACACACAGAAAGCCAGATCTGGAAAGAGGGAGCAGCCGCTGCTGGAGAGGGCCAGCCAAAGGGAAGAGGGGGAGCCCAGGAGCTTCCAAAAAAGCAGAAAGGCACTGCATTACCTCTGCATCTCAGGAACCTGCAGGCCGGAGCCTTGTTCTGTGACACAGGGGATGCCTGCACTTAAATGCTTATGTGATTTATTAACCCATGAAACGTACAGTCAAGCTGTGCCTATGTATTATTAGGTAGTGCACAGAAACTGAGAAACTGGACTTTCTTTCTATGACCCTTAATAGCGTTCTTGAATCTACACCCAGATGGATAAACCCAAGGTTAGTAAGTGAATTGTTTGGTTAAAGTCATCTAGAATAACACTGTCCAACAGAAATAGAATGCAGGACACATGTGCCATTATAATTTTTTTTTCTGGTAGCCACATTAAAATAAATTTTAAAATAATGAAATAAATTCTGCTGTTTGTAAACCAAATATATCCCCAGTACTATCATTTCTTCATGAAATCATTATAAGACATTATTGAGATAGTTTGCCGTCTTGTTTTAAACACCAAGTCTTTAAAATCGAGTATATATTTTATACTTAAGGAGTATCTCAATTCAGGCTAGCCACATTTTAAGGGCTAACAGCTTGCCTGTAGCTAATGGTCTGGGTATTGGACAAAATAGAATTAGAAGAATTCTAACTATATCAGATTTGAATCTTTATAGTGTAATCCAAGATGATATTCTTACCAAATAGATAAGTTCATGAAATAGTTATTTTTAATTACTGGAAAATTTCTCTACTTAATGACAAAAGAAGAAAATGATCATGATATATTTACCTTCTTTAAACTATATCCTGCATGAAATATAATTGGTGGCAGTAAAACATTGAAGAAGATTTCTGGATCAAATGTCATCTGTCAGAAAAGACAAAAGTATCGTTAGGAAGATATTCTTTGAGGACATTAAAAATGTATTCTATAAACAATTGTAGTCACTTTTGGTTTTATCCCTTTTGGTATTAGAAATTGAACCCAGAGGTATTTTACCTCTAAGCTACACCCCTGGCCCTTATTTATTTATTTATTTATTTATTTATTTATTTATTTATTTATTTTAATTTTAAACAGGGTCTTGCTAAGTTGCTGAGGCTGGCCTTGAACCTGCAATTCTCCTGCCTCAGGCTCTGAAGTACTGGGATTACAGGCATGCACCACTATACCTGGCTTTATAGTCACTTTTGCTAAGGTTGTATGAAACACATTAACACACTATTAAATTAGCACAGATGAAAATAGGAGAAAATACAAAATTAGAAATTCATAAGTACAATATATATAAACTAATATTTTAAATACAACATCATATATTTATATCTTATTGCTACCAATAACAAAAACCATAAAAACTCAAGGAAATCTGCCTAGGAAAAGAAAACTTATTTTTATTAGTTATCCATTCCTCATATTCTAAATATTTCTTATTATATACATTTTTCTGATCAAGAGAATTTATAGTGCTCAATTGTTTTGTTTTTTGACAAGGATTTACTTAAAGTTTTCCCCATAATAAAAACAATTTAGAAAAGTAATCTTTATTTTTCCCATTTTATCCTGTCCCAAAGTTTAAAATATTTTCCATACTGTGGAAAAACATCTGAAAATGAAAAGGGATTTTGCTAGTGTTTCTTTATTGGCTTTTACTTAAATGTTAAGATAAACTTGTTCAAAAAGCAAGTATGACTTGGTATGAAGTACGATGAGATGAAATGCAGAAATTCTTCAATCCAATATCTGCTATATACTTGGTAATCTAAAAAAAAGATCTATCTATCTATCTATCTATCTATCTATCTATCTATCTATCTATCTATCTATCTATCGTGGTGCTGGGGATGGAACCCAGGGGCATACTACCTCTGAGCTCCACCTCCAGCTCTATTTTATTTTTTATTTGAAACAGGGTCTCACTAAGTTGCTCAGGGCCTCACTAAATTGCTGAGGCTGTTCTCAAACCTGTGTTCCTCCTGTCTCAACCTCTCAAGTATTGAGATTACAGGCATACGCCACCATGGCTGCCCTAAAAGTAAAAATTCTTTTAATCTCTACAACTGTCCTAGGCTCACCCGTTTCTTTCCCCACTTCTCTCTACCTCTATCCTTTCTCCTCTCCTTTCCTCTCCCACCCCCTCCTCTCCTCTCCTCTCTTTTCTACTCTCTCTCTCACACACACAGCCATCTATGATTTCACCTTTCAGACCTCTCTTCATTAGAATACTCATCATAGAGCCGGGCGTGGTGGTGCACGCTTGTAATCCCAGCATTCGGGAGGCTGAGACCAGAGGATCTGGGTTCGAGGCCAGCCTCAGCTACCTAGTGAGGCACTCCGCAACTTAGTGAGACTCGGTTTCAAAATAAAGAATAAAAAATAGGGCTGAGGGTATAGCTCAGAGGTAGAACGCCCCTGAGTTCAATCCCCAGTACCGCAAAAAAAAAAAAAAAGGAATACTCATCATAATCTTTCACCACGTGCTTGGGCTTCACCACTTTGATTTACGATTTCCTTCCCCGTGCATGTCTTTATTCTTACTGTTCCTGAAGCCGGATCTCAAAAGCTACTTCCTGCCAAACTGCCCACTCTTTCTTCTGTACTTTCTCAGCATGCTGGGCTCTCCTTGCAGCCTCTGTGTCTCCTGACTTAGATGCTGACTCATTTGTGTTTGAACATTTCCTCATCAACTGGTTGCTTACAAGGATGCCTCAGTCAGTCCTCCAGAACCTGGACACCTCTCAGTGCCTGGCTCATCAATCAATCTATATTTGCTCAAGTGGAGAGTCAAATTTATTCAAATGGAACGGATTATACTTGCCCACTTCACAGATAAGGATTATTTAAGTAAAATGTTAAGGAAAAGCCTCTCTTGGCTTTGGTGTCCACGTCCGGCCCCGGGGCATGTCGGAGGCCCTCTTGCCCCTTCCCGGTGCTGGACCATCAACTCTGCTCATCTATTAAAATTCGGGAAGGGGAGGAAATAGCAGCTGCCTAACTTGGCCTGGTCCCTAGACTAGGTCGGGCCCTATTGGTGGCACATCCCTCGTGTCAGTGAGCATCCACGTGGCCCAGTGAGGCCCCGTCCTTGGCCCTGACTCTTCTGTTCCCTTCTCAGCTCCCTCCCCCCCTCGGCCCACATGGCCACTATTATGGTGACTCTTGCTGCACTAGCTCCCAAGTGTAAGTTTACCATGATTCAAACCAGGAGAGGCAGGATGTGGTAGCTCAGCTCATCTTTCCTTTCCTTTTCTCTTCTTTTCTTTTTTTAATTGGTGCATTGTAATCCTACATCTTGATGCAGTTCAGGCTGGTAGAGGCATACAAACACAAGCACACAGCCCTCATGCCCTCCCCCGTTCCCACCCCACTCCCCAGCACAGTCATTGACTCTGATGAGTTTGTTTATGTACATCGTGTCCGGTGAGTGTTTCCTTCTTCCCCCTCCCATCTCCCTCAGTTAGGTCCCCTCCTTCACTCCACTGACGTTTCTCCTCCTTTGTCTGCAGTCCCTCCTGTGTCTCATTTTCTCCCTAGCTTCTGCATAGTAGGAAGAACATCCAAACTTTCACTTTTTGTGACTGACTAATCTCACTTAACATCTCTTCTCCAGTTTCATCTGTATCCCTGCCAGTGACATAACTTTGTTCTTCTTTATGGCTGAGTAGAATTCCGTTGTGTACATATCCCACAGTTTTGTAATCCATTCATCTGCTGATGGACACCTGGGCTGCTTCCATAGTTTGGCAGTTGTGAATTGTGTGTCGTTCATCCTTTCACACCAGGCCTGGGGGAGCCCTGGCAATTGGCATGGCCCATGATTGGCTGACTTTGGGCAGGGGGCAATTCCTGAGCCTATCAGCCATAAGTCTCAGGGTCCACATAAGCCCTTCCTTTAGAAGAATAGGGACTGTGGCAAGATTTCTAAAACTGACTCTCTCACATGCACCCATCTCTGAGCATTTACGTGGTGCTCCATGAAGGTGGAGGAGGAGGAACGATAGTTATTTCTTACCTATCTTGCTGTGATCGGGTCAATGGACTTGAGCTTTCTTGTCTTGATAATCATTTCAGGTATATTATTCTAGTTTCTCCTGCTAAGAGATAAACTTCTCGAACTCAGAACATGCCCTCATGTTAATTTGTTCCTCCACAGAATAACAAGTTCACTATCAGACAGGGACGGATGCATTTTGAGCGTGTTAACTTATCTGACAGGGACGATGCATTTTGCAGCATCTTAACTGACTGGAGTGGGCGTGGGATTCCCTCAGGGTGAGCACATTGCTCAACCCTCCCGACCCTCTCCCTGGCTTCTCTACCACCCAGGTGGGTATGAGTACCAGGGTACTACCTACCACCCAACACCTGAGACAGAGAAGGGGGTTGGAGAGGAGAAAGAAAGAGATGTTTTCTTAGCAGGTCCAAGCACCTGCTCTCTCCCAGGCACATCACTGGATACTCTAAGTGTAGTGTTTCATTTTGTACCCCGGGGGGGGGAACAGACTGGGGAGAGATTTCATGCCTTTCATTGACTTATCATTAAAGAATTCATTCCAGGATGTGTGCTGGGACCTGGAGACCAAATGGTGAATAAGTCCATTTTACAGAGGAGAAGCGAGGGCTTAGAGAGCGTGGGCTTGTCAAGGTCAGGCAGCTACTAAATGAAAGAGCCAGGGTCCTAGAGCCAGGTTTCTGTCTTCCAAACTTGCCTGTGTTTCCTACATACTCTAACACCAGGCATGCTGAAAACAGGCAGGTCCATTTATTTTCTAGTCTGCCATCAAAAATGACTTGAGATTTACTCCGCCCACATCCATTTTGTTAGTAGAGTTGTAAACAAAGTAGGCTTCTCATTAACTGTGTAGACTATTGTTTACCTCCGTGTCATTTTCTTTTCTTTTCTTTTTGGTACTGGGGCATGAACCCAGGAGCATTCTACCTCCGAGCTGCACCTCTAGCCCCTTTTACTTTTTATTTTGAAACAAGGTCTCGCTAGGTTACAGAGTCTCACTAAGTTCCCGAGGCTGGTCTGGACCTGTGATCCTCCTGTCTCAGCCTCCCAAATACTGGGATTACGGGCATGCGCCACTGCACCTGGATCTCATTTTCTAAAAATAAGTGGATCCCATCAAATGGGAAATTTTATTTGTTAGCATGATTAGTTATAAAGGTCTTGTGTTGTGGCGTCCACTCCAAGACCAAGTACCCACCCTCTGGGGCCTCCCTGCTTCTTGTGAAGGCAGACTCAACTAACTACTTACACACTGAACTAATAATCAGTGTGAGTAACTGCAAGTGCTGTAAAAGAAATGATCACAGGTCTGCTACAGAGGTAGCAAGGAGGGTGCTCAGGAAGGACTCCCCAGAGAGGTGATGTTTGAGCTGACCTGCAAAATCAGAAAGAAGCCCCAACAGGGGAGGAGTGGAGAGAAGAGTATTCCAAGTAGAGAAAGAATACCATATGCAAAGATCACGAGTAGGAAACAGGTGTGTGTGTGTGTGTGTGTGTGTGTGTGTGTGTGTGTGTGCGTGTGTTGTGCAGAAGAGGCCAGCATGCTGGGGCAGGGCGAGCACAGGCGGGAGTGTGTGGAGATGAGACTGAAGAAGAAGCCGATCCTGGCAGTGTGGGCAGGTGATTCCAAACGGAAAAGGTCCCCATGCATGAGAGCTGTAAGAGGTCCACTTGGGTGACAGCTGGCTACGTAATCCAGATGAGAGAGGATGGTGGCCTGGAGTTGGGAGGAAGAGGGAAGCTTCTAGACACCCTGGGAGAGCGAACGGGCGCCTGGCAGGTTGAATGTTGGTGATAACAGGAAAGGGAGAAACCCTGCTTTTAGGTTCTTTTACTTAAAGTCACTAAACAAGCCAAAGGTCAATGCCTGCTAAATAGTAGCAGCTCCTTACTTGTTGGTTTCCTCTTTCTATGCAGCCCATGATCCTAGGGAAATGGGATACTCACAATGCAGGTGCAATTAAACTCTAGTCATTTCTCTTTGTTACATTGGTTCGTTCAAAACCCTCAGTGAAAAAAATTCTCTTGAATGCAACAATCAACACGGAAGATAAAGAACGATGACTTGTGCACCCCAGATCAAAAACAAACAGGTTATTGTATTTTCAGAAAATCAGCCTAATTTCTCTAGGTTTTGTTTTATCATTTATTCTGGGATTCTGATACATCTACCCATTTTTGTCCAGAAATTATGTTATAGAACTTGGAGAACAGAGTTAAATGCTTTGACCTCATGTTTTATCTCCAGAATCTCTGGCTTTGGACACATGATGGCTGAAGCAGTAAAGTAAAAAGAAAATCATCATTGCAGCTCATGATCCAGGTTCCTCCTGTGACATAAATCATCTGGAGTCATTTAAAGGGGGTGGGCACTCATAGCCAAGTTGCCTGGGTTCAAATCCCCAGCTCCGGGACTTGAATGGCTATTTAACATCTCCATGCTTCAGCTTCCTTATCTTTAGAGTAAACACAATAATGCAGTGCCTAATAATGAGATGGGTATAAGGGTTACAATGAATTAACATTTGCAAAACCCTGGCAGCACCAGCTGACATCTGGTAAGCATTATAACTGTTTATTACTAAAGAAAATTAAATACACAGAGATTTTCAAGTTATACTGTTTGTTTGTTTATTTGTTTGTTTGGTACTGGGGATTGAACCCAGGGATATTCTACCTCCAAGCTACACCCCAAGCCCTTTTTAAATGTTTTGTTTGTTTGTTTTTGAAACAGGGTCTTGCTAGGTTGCTAAGATTCTCACTACTTTGCTGAGGCTGTCTTCAAATTGGCGAGTCTCGTGCCTCAGCCTCCTAGGTACTGAAATAACAGGTGTGTGCCACCACACCCAACTAAGTTATTCTCTTTTTAGAAGCCTGCTGTATTGTCAGGAACCCCAGAGCTTTACATGTCTATGTAAAATGTGCATAAAGGTCTTAATTTTCCTTCTAAGTTTGCTCCCTTTTCTAAGATGATCGGAGACACCACTGTTGATCTCCTTTTATGAAGCTTGAGAGAAGAACTTCGTATTTGAAGGGCTTTAGCACAGAGATGTGTTTCTGGGGGCTGCAGGGCCGGGAGAGCAGCGCAGCTGGGATCATCTGGAAGAGAGACAGTGGCGCAGCCTCCTGATGGAAAATCCCTTGCCACAGCAGTTTTCCTGCAAAAAACCAGGCTAATCACCCAACCAGAACATTTCAATAATCAGAGAGCTCCATTCCCTGCACGCAGGTTAACTAATGTGCTATTGAATTATATTTTCTGGAGCAGCCAGCTGAAACTGGCAGGCTGAGAATGGCATGCAGCAGGCGAGGATTTATTTGTATATACAAAACAGATTTGTGTTCCTTTCAGACTTGCTGTAAGCTTAGGAACTGCTAAATCAGAGTTCTGGGAGTAACTCCAAACCTAGGCAATTTCTCTGAAAGAGCTGGATCTGCTGTGGTATCAGCCTCCAGATGGGAATTCCACATGTCACTTTCCTTAGGCTTTGGGTTCAAATCATAGCCTGGGAGGTGAGGCCTCTTTTTAAGGACTTAACAATGAAATCTTTTTATTGCAATGCAAGGATTAAAAACCTAAGTAAAGGGTGAAGGAGAAGAGCAGAAAGCTAAAAGCATTTCAATAAAAGAACTTTCATTAGTCTTTTAAGATACAAATCGTATAGATGAGCACTGCCCAGCAAATCTTCCTTGTGTTGGTGAAAAGAATCTAAAACTTGTACTCTGTAAAATGGTAGCAACCAGCTACATGATCGTTGGAGCACTTGAACTAAAGCGAGTAGACCTGATGGATTTGATTTTTACTTCTATATCTGGTGCTTTGTGACAATCAGATAGTGTATTTGTATACACTTACCAGAATTTAGAATTCATGCCATTTGGCTTTTAAATGTTCCATTTCACTGTCCAAGGTGTGGCTACTTTGGAACAATAGACCAGAGACTCTGAGATGGAAGCATTATATATGTTTCATGAAATCTGTGATGCTTTTTTAAGGATTAAAATTTGATTTTTGAGTCGGGTGTGGTGATGTGCACTTGTAATCCCAGTACTTGGGAAGCTGAGACCAGAGGATCCAGGTTCGAGGTCAGCCTCCGCCACTTAGTGAGGCTCTCCACAACTTAGTGAGACCCTGTTTCCAAATAAAGTATAAAAAAATAGGGCTGGGGGTGTAGCTCGGAGGTAGAATGCCCCTGAGTTCAATCACCAGTACCACACACACACAAAAAAAATTGATTCTTAAATATAATAGGGGGGGAAATAATAGGGGAGAATGATAGCAGTATGTTCACAAGGATGCAATTGTTTATTTATTTATTTATTTATTTATTTATTTATTTATTTATTCAGTACTGGGGATTGAACTCAGGGGCATTCTACCTCCGAGCTACACCTCCAGTCCTATTTTTTATTCTTTATTTTGAAACAGGGTCACTAAGGTTCAGAAGGCCTCACTAAGTTGTTTAGGTTGGCCACGAACCCGGATCCTCCTGTCTCAGTCTCCCAAGTACTGGGATTACAAGCCTGTGCCACCACGCCTGGCTTGTAGTATATTTTAAATAGTATCTCCTAGATGCACCAGTATTTGGCTAGAAATGACTCTGACATAGGATCACAGAGATAAACAATTAGATAATTTCCAAGAGTAGAAAGAATGCACCAAGTTTAATTCCCAAGTTCATCAGAAGGTTATAGATACAAAATTTTGCTTGGGCCTGAGGATTAAGGCCTGTACTGACTCAATATAACTTATCTGGGAAGAAGTATCAGTGTCCTACTGGACTATTAAATAAATAAGCTCTAAAATAAATACCCCAGTGAGGGACTGTGATTTATGTGGCCTACTCCTTCCATAAAGGTCTTTTATAAACATTGTTTCATCAATTTTGACAACATTCCGGAGTGGTAGCTGGCAGATGCAATTATCCCTATTTTCCAGAGACAGGAGAAGAAATTAATGGTCTGCCTGGTGTCAATCAAGGAGACAGGGGTATCGCTGGGAATTGGATGTATATGTATAGGCAAACTCAGTGTGTGCTCTCCGAGGGAACACTGGGCCAACCTAACTGCTTCAGCGAGATTTAAGACTGAAAACTAGGCTTTTGTTATTTTGGCATTTGCTAATTCCTTTGGGCAAGTAAAAATGTTAGCACAATAAGGTGTCAAATCATCTTCAATGCTTTATTCATTAAACATTTAGCAAGCCTCTTCTTGCTATAAGAAATGTGAGGATGTGATATGTAATAGAGACTGATTCCATGGCAGTTACAGCCAAAGAAAGAAAAGACACTGTACAATTACAGTATAAAGCACCAAGGTAAGCTGTAATAACTCGGAGTTCTCCAGGACAGAGATATCTTTCTGGGATAGCGGACCCTGCAGGAAGGCTTGGTGTTGAAGCCGCACAGAAGCTGGGAATTGAAGGATGAGTGGGAGCCTGTCCCTGAGGTGCCAACATGCAGAACGGGCTCTTCTGCCTGACCTGGGGCCAGTGGGTCAGGGCTAAGCCGCCCAGGAAGCTGGAGGCTTCCTGGAGTTTGTCATAGTTGGTAGAAAGTACTGTCAAATATTTTAGGTATTAAAATAAAGTAGATATATTAGAAAGTAAATTTCTGTATGTTGTATGGGATGGTGGGTGCATTTTTAACACAAATAGGAGACTTCGAAGAAAATTTGACTCACTTGAGACACGCAGCTTTGGGCACACTTAGGGTGTGCATTTTCTTTCCTCTGCTCTAAGTTTTGCTTTGGCTTGAGAAACAGTGGAGTGAGAGAAAGAGCAGACACAGAATACTTAATGAAAATAGCCCACACACTGATTAATTAGATGACCTGGGTCTATTTGCTTGACTCCTCATATGCACTATGAGCATGGAAATGCCTACTGTTAGAGTTGTTTTTCAGGAGCCTTGCATGATGGTGCATGCCTGTAATCCCAGTGCTTGAGGGGCTGAGACAGGATTGCAGGTTCGAGACCAGCTTTAGCAACCTGTTGCAAAATAAATAAATAAATAAATAAATAAATAAATAAATAAATAAATAAATAAATAAATAAATAAATAAATAAATAGGGCTGGGGTGTAACTCCGAGGTAGAATGCCTCTGGATTTAATACCTAATAATTTTTTTTTCTTTTTTGCTTCTGAGGATTAACTATAATAATGAATTTAAAGGGCTCTGATTGGCATGGACCTGAATCTAAATGAGATAAAATGAGAAAGCAATGGTTTGAGTACAGGAGGCACAAGGCATGCTTGGGAACAGAAAAGTTAGCTTAAGGCCCTGAGGGGTGGGGGAGGAGGTAAAGTCCAATGGCTGCGTACCATCCATACTATGACCCTCTCTCAAATACAGTGGAGACATATTAGAGTATATTGATTCAAAAATGAAGAAAGGTTGGGATATTTCATATAAGCAAGATTACATAATAAAATGGACCTGTTGTAGTGGCACATGCTTGTAATCCCAGTGCTTGGGGAGGCTGGGACAGGAGGGTTGCGGGTTCAAGACCAGCCTCAGCAACTTAGTAATACCCTATGTAACTTAGTGAAATCCCACTTTAAATTAAAAGAACAAAATAGGATGGAGGGTGTAGCTGAGAGGTAGAACGCCCCTGGGTTCCCTCCTCAGTAACACACACACACACACACACACACACACACACACGAATGAAAGAAGGAAGGAAGGAAGGAAGGAAGGAAGGAAGGAAGGAAGGAAGGAAGGAAGGGAGGAAGAAAGAAAGAAAGAAAGAAAGAAAGAAAGAAAGAAAGAAAGAAAGAAAGAAAGAAAGAAAGAAAGAAGTGGCTTTTGGGAGTATAAATTTGTATGATCTTTAAGAAAGGTAATTTGACAATAGCTATCAAAATAGGGACCGGCTCTACCATTTGATTCAGCAGCACCTAATGGGAGACTTTTTCCTGCAGATATACATGCACATGTGGAATGATACAAGTACAAGAGCATTCATCAGATCAGAAAATGGGAAGAAAAAAAGCATTGAGGATGATGGAAACGTGGGCTAGTTGAATGCACTGTGATATAATCCATAACAGAGTTCTATGCAACTGCTAGAAAAGCTGAGGACACTCAGCTAGGGTTGCTCTCTAAAATTCACTGTCAAGTCAAAAGAGTAAAGTTCAGAGCAGCATGTCTGGCTGCCATGGGCTCGTACACCCCACTTCCTTACATCCTGGCCAGACATGTGGACTACATTTTCTTACTGTCTGGTGGGTCATGTGACCAAGTTCTGGAGACTTGAACGTGAACAATAATATACATCCTTTCCAAGCGCATTCTCTAAAAATCCCCCATATCTCTGGTGTTTTCTGACTTCCTTCCTTTGTCCGCTCATGTAGAGTAGCCAGCAGAGGCCCCGACTCCATCAGACCAAGCCCTGTTACTTCCCTTCACAACTGATACTCCCCAGAAGCAGCTGATACTCTGAATTTAGCGTCCTTTCCCTCCACGTCTGTATTCTTGTACTTCATATCTATGCACCCGTAGACAACAATTAGCATTGTTTGAGTATTTTTAAATTTTATGGAAATTTAATAAATATTCCCTCGCATCCTACTTTTTACATTCAGCATTATTTTTGAGATTTATCTACATTAATATACATGTGGATCTTGTCCATTCACGTAAACTGCTCTGCAGGATTCTATTGGATAAGTATATCATGGATTTTTTTTCCCTTCTCTTTGATGAGAAGTTGGTTTGTTTCCTATTTTCTGCCATTTTGCAATATATATTCTTGTACTTAAGTCTTTGAGTACATGTGAAAGTTTCTCTAGAAGTGGAAAACACTTAGAAATGGAACTGCTGGGTGATAGGTTTATTCATCTTCAACTTCAGTAGTTACTGTCAAATTACTTTATAGTGATTACACCAATTTATATTCATATAGCAGATTATTTTTCCACATTCCAGAAACACTTAGTACTAACAAATTCCCAATTTTTAGTAATCTGATAAATATAAAGTTATATCATACTATCCTTTACTTTGCATTTTTCACTACAAATGAAAAAGCATATTCGCCGTTTTCACTGGCATTTTGTGATAACTCTCTAGTGATATTTCTAATCATATATTTTATTCAGAATGATTTTTTCTTGTTGATTAATTCTTTCATAGAGTCTAATTATTATTCTGTTTTGGTTAGTTAGATTTCATATGTATTATTTTATTTTCATTACCTCCTTAAACTTTTTATCTTTTAACTTTGTTAATGGTGTCTTTTTCATACAAAATTTTTAATTCCAGTGCTATAAAATTTATTTCAATTTTATCTTATTATTTTAGCTTCTGTTTATGACTTAAAATTTTCCTATCTTGATTTCATAAATAAATTTTCTCCTATTTTTTTTTTTTTTTTTTGTGGCAGTACTGGGGATGGAACCCAGGGGCATTCTACCTCTGAGCTACACCCCCAGCCCTATTTTTTATTCTTTATTTTGCAACAGGGTCTCACTACAGTTGCTGAGGCTAGCTGTGAACCCGGATCCTCAGGTCTGTTTCCCAAATGCTTTTCCTATATTTTTAATTCAATTTTGTACAGTTAGGTCTTTATTCCATTTCACGTTTATTTGTGTTATGGGAAATATGGATTTGATCCTTTTTTCTTCAGTAAAGATAACTAGTTGTTCCTGGAAAGTTCACAGGTCTTTGTTAGTTTGTCTTCCCCATTAATATCAGTTGGCTTTTACACCATTGTCAAGTGCCTTTACGAAGACCCAGAAGACACTAGTCTAAAAAATATTTTATGTCTGTTTTCTACCTTAATACTTAGGAATATAGGAAAAGCCTTATATAAATGGGTA
Organism: Graphiurus murinus; assembly: GCA_004027655.1. NCBI lineage: Eukaryota > Metazoa > Chordata > Mammalia > Rodentia > Gliridae > Graphiurus > Graphiurus murinus. The sequence continues at coordinate 70,671 of PVLC010002662.1, read as the reverse complement.
TCCACTGAAGCATATTTATACTAGTGAAACTTCAGAAACAACTTAAAAGTAATGCATATTTCCACCCATTACCCTAATTTTTCAAAAGCCTGGTAAAAGGTTTAGTTTATGATATGAAGAAAATAACATGGTTCTAGAGACCATTTGATTTAAACTACAGAGTAAAAATATAGGTAAAAAGACTAGATGGAAATTTAGCAAAATTTACACTGGTTGCATGGTATTGTAGAATTATTTGTATTCTTCTTTAAAAAAAAAGAAAAAAAACTTTCCTATTCCTTCTAAAATGACCATCTTATAAAGTTATTAGTAATAAAGTTATAGCTACCACAAATCAAACAGAAGCACTCATGAAAATCACAAAGAAACATGAACATCTGAAATAGACTGGCCTCATTAGAAATGATCAAGGAATAATAAAAGGTAAAAATAAAATACAATGAAAAGTTAAGAATCACAAACTGAAATTTGTAATGATATTTAAATATGATGTATCTGAAAGGGACTAATAAAGAATCAGGAAGGTAAGCAATAAACAATTATTAAATGGAAACCCTTACCATGTCAAAATTTGCTGAGTTATTTTTCACTCTTTTAAAAAATTATAAGAGTGTTGAGTATCATCCCATCCTCTGGAATATTCAGCATTACTTTGTTAAAAATGATAGGATTAGAATTCTCCTGTATATTTATTGTATTAAAGTTTATAGAATCAGAACTAAATTACAGATAAAAGGTGATAGAAAAATGTAAAGAAAAATAACATCATGGAGAAATGGTGAGAATATAATGTCACTGAACTATGATTACTTTTTCAAGGACTAAGGTTACAGAAGTTAGAAATAAATTACTGTGAACATTATAGATGCAAAAATGACAGATGTAAACTAATATTTCATAGGAAGTAGGTTGTGCCTAGAGGCAAAACTTAAGTGGAGAATTAAGATAAAAACATTTGCGTAATTCTAAACATTTAACTTTGCAGCATGAAGTTAGGGGAAGAACATTGAACTAGGAGTCATAACATTCGGTGCTAATTTCAGTTCTCGTACAGATCAATCTTGACCAAGTCATTTAAATTTTCAGAACCTCCTCTATAACATGAGCTGATATCTGTTTGCCTCCCAGTAATGGTGGGATTGAGATGGACAATGCAATAGGAAAAGCCTTTGCAAATAATAAACTTCCATGAAAAAAGAAATCCACTGTTATTATTAAAATGCGGAGTCTGTCTTCTTTACTTATAACCTAGTACATTTATCAATTCTCAATTAAGCATCGTCATATAATAAAAATAACTGATATTTCCATAATGCTGCTACAGGTTTCAATCTTCTTTCATAGGATCTTACTTTTTTCCTTCACCACAGCCCTTTTAAGTATTATGAACACCCCTTTTTATATTTTTATTTTTAATTATATACATATTGAAGTACAGAGTGGTAAAAACATACATACACTTCACTCCAAGTCCTAACCATTTTTACAGAGGTAGAATCAATGCTCTTGTAAACAACTAGTTCTAGACTCAAGTCATAGCTTTTAACCACAAGCCTATTGCTTTCTTGAGAATAATAAGGATAACAAAACCAACAGTTAACGTACGTTGAGCACTTACTATGAAGCAGGTGTTATTCTAAGCGCTGCCCAGGTTATTTTCTCATTTGCAACTCACAATGACTCTACAAAGTAATTAGGGATATCTTGTTTTACAGATGGGGAAATTGAAGCTTAGGGAGGTAACTGCCATACCCAGGATCACATCACTGGTAAGTATCCTTTGAACCAATTTGTAAGACTTCAGGAACTGGCCTCGTAACCACAACGTTCCCATCTGCCACCCACGAGTAGACTCAGGTCACCCACGCAGCTGCTGCTTGTGTCACAAAGGACCTCTCCGTCTTCAGATCATTGCCACAGCACCAAATCATCAGTGGCTGGCTGGTCTCCTGTGCTTCCCAGACAACTCCTAAGGCGTGACACCTCCTGTCCTTTGTTATTTCTGTGACGCCTTTCTAAGGGGACCATGCATCCTCGTCTGAATAGAACAGTTCCAGACAATGCCTGCTGTCCTCGTCTCATTATTCAGAGCTCCCTTTGACTCTCCAGGTCCAGTTTGTAAGACAAACGACATGGTTTCTTACTCCTGACCCTAGAAGTCCAGGCCTCTGCCCTTTTAACTGACTGCACACTGGGACTAGCTCCTGCTTGCCTGTGTGGGCCTGCCCTTCAAGTGGGGGCTGCCCTGCCACCCCTCACTAGCTGTAATCTTAACACAACAAGGGAAGAGAAAATAATGGGTGGGTGTCAGCAGGGCCTGGTCCTCCATCTCACCACGAGCTTTCCATTCCTAAGGACCTGGGCAGCAGACACAACTGAAGGCCTATACATCAAGAGTGGTTTCCTCCAATCAGGAATTGATCTTTTCTTTTTTCTTTCTTTTTTTTTTTTTTTTTTTTTTTTTTTTTTTTTTTTTTTTTTTTTTTTTTTTTTTTTTTTTTTTTTTTTTTGGTACTGGGGATTGAACCCAGGGGCATTCTACCTCTGAGCTACACCCCTGATCCTTTTTATTTTATTTTTTTATTTTGAAGCAGGGTCTTGTTAAGTTGCTGAGGCTGGCCTCAGACCTGTGATCCGTCTGTCTCAGCATCCAAAGTACTAGTATTACAAGCATGCACTCCATACCTGGCTCAAGCTTATCTTAATCTTAGACAACATTTATATCATAAGCAAAGAAACTTTCTATTACCTCAGAATATACAGGAGAATTCCAGTCCCACAGAGTTTCTTTTTTAGCATTACATTTTTTTTTTTTTTTTGAGTTTGCATTATCTTTCTCCAGCCTCCGCGGTGAGCTGTGCCTGCAGCTTCCCTATCTCCAGATCTCACCAGGGAGCAACTGGCCTGGGGAAGCTGGACAGCGAAGGGCTGAGTCAGCAAGGACCACACTCAGAGCAGACACGCTTGAAGGGATTGGAGGGAGCGGACAAGTACTGGCATCAGCAGAAAGTATGATTTTAAATTAAGGTGATGCATTTTTAAAAATGGTGCATTCACCTTAAAAAAAAAAAAAGGTACATTAAAAAATAAAAACAAATTTCTTCCACCAGCCTACCTAACTCAGACTTTTTATTCCAGGGAGGAAATCCATGCCTATCAAAGGAGAGGGTACGGAAGAGGAAGAAAAGCAGACTCCTTATCGCATGCCTGATATTGAACACAACTTTTCTCAGTTAGTTTTGAAAAGCAATCCTCTAAAGTTGGTGCCACTAATCCCTGGATTATAGATACAGGAAAATATTCTCAGAGAAATTAAGTTGCTCAAGGTCTCAAAGCTGGGCATGGTGGAAATGAGATTCATTCCTAGGTGGAGCTAGAAAACGTTACTCTTTCCTTCATCACAGTAGACAGGAGCAGTGAGTTTAAGTTGAATATATGAAGCTCTAACAGTGGATCTTCACGACACCTATCATGTGATGGGTTTTTATGGAGGTGAGAAATGAGGTGTTTGGGTATTACTAATGTTCCTAAAAATACAAGTAAATCAACATGCATTCGGGAGTTTGTTGGTAAATCATCTCTCGAGAGACAAACAAACAAAAACAAAAGCATTTGCCAACATCCGGGGTGTAAATACTCCTACCATGGCCCATTTCATGCTTCCAATGGTTTGACAACTCTCTGGCTGGCAAAATTCCTGAAAGCTTAGCAAATGACCAGGTAGCTTGTGATTGTTGGGAGAAGCCTCCTCTAGCCTCGACTGCAGTCATTTCACTTCAACTCAGTGTTAGCTCATCATGTGGGTCCTACTCGTGGGCATAAAATCTACAGAAAGCCTCCCGGGCTGTGGAGGATCAGAATGTGGGTCACCATGAAGGGCCATTGAGAGGTCCTTTCCGCGAAGGCCCAGCTGCTCCCGCTGCTCTGAGTGTGATCAGCCCCTTCAAGGATTGCCAAGACTGCAGGTCACACCCCTTTCCAGAGTGGCCACATCTAACTAAAGACAGAACAGTTTGGACTTTCAGAGGTCTGCTCTTCTGAGTCCGGCTGAGGCTGATTCTAGGGTCCATTCTAGCTTTGGAGCTTTCCTAAGGAGGCAGCAAAATCACTGGGCCTGAATCACAACTTGACTGCCACTCAGACCCCCTTCCTTTTCTCTACACAGGTATGATATGAAGGATACTTGATAAACCTCCTGTCCACTAAAGTCCACACTGGGGCACACACTTCACTGAAAGTCTGGTAGCGAGGAAGGAGAGGGACACCCCACTTTGTGCATGTTCTTGGTACACACACCAGCCAGGACAGCACCAGGTAAATCAGTGCCCAGTGAGTCACTTCTGATCACAAGCGGATCAGAAGCAGATCTGAGAGAAGTGGAGGGTCCCCCTTCCCTCAGGACAAGCTTAAAGGTAGCAGGAAACAACCCTGCTGCCTGCCCTGCTTCCTCCTGTGCCCACCTCCCCTTTTTTGTTTTGTTCTGTTTTTTGTTTTTTGTTTTTTTTTTTTTTTTTTGGCTGTACTGGGGATTGAACTCAGGGGCATTCTACCTCCGAGCTACACCCCCAGCCCTATTTTTTATTCTTTATTTTGAAATTGGGTCTCACTAAGTTGCAGAGTGCCTCACTAGGTAGCTGAGGCTGGCTGCGAACCCGGATCCTCCAGCCTCAGCCTCCCGAATGCTGGGATTACAAGCGTGCACCACCACATCCGGCTTTGCCCACCCCTTCTGACCCAGCTCTATGTGGGGTATGGGCCCTACTTGGGGCTGCGCAAGCTCCCAGCAAGGAGTTTCTTACTGAGCAGAGAGAGAATGAGAAATGCTGTCAGACGGAGCCTTATCTAACTGCTCGCTGGAGGCCAGTGGTAACAGATGTGCTCTCCCGCCACACTTTAATATTTTAGAGGGAACAAAGCAAAAGAGGAAAGAACAGAAAGATCAATTTTAAGTTTTATCTACTCAGGCTTAAAATATAATAGGAAATTTCTCTGTCTCCCTCCACTTTCTATTTTCTTTCCTGTGCTCAGTCTCCTCTCCCCCCAATGATTTGGAGATGATATTTTTAGCAATTCAGCCCTCCAAGTATCAAACAATCATAGGAGAGCCCACATACTTCAACCTGGAGAGAAATCAGTGATAGATAACTGGGTACAAAACAGCCAGTAATTAAGACAGGGGAGGGCAGAGTACCGATGAGCCATAGCAACTGACAAGCAGAGAACAATTCACATCCAGTTACACCATCTGTTCATCAATCAAGATCCATGTTATCCACCATATGCTAGATACCCTAGAATAAACTGTGACCACAAACAGGCCTAGTTCCTGCCCTCCTGGATCATATAGTCTAGTGAGGAAACAGACATTAACCCAAATATCATAGACATAATTATACAACTCAACAGAGATGCAGGGGGGAAATGACAGGTGAGACTCTGCACCTCTGACATAAAATAACTGGACATGAGTACAGTAGTGTGGGGTCATTTAAGGTGAGAACAAGTGTCCCCCAAAAGCTGATCAGTCCCTGAGAACATCCCCATGTCAGGCCAAGAGCCCATGCACATACAGAATATCACAGTCAAGATTCCAGAAGCTGGTAGGATTTTTAAAGAGATTTTTGCTGTGGTTTTAATGTGTCTCCCAAAGTTCACAAGTTGGAAAATGAATTCCTAATGCAAAAGAGTGTTGAGAGGTGAGGCCTTCGCGAGGTGGTTAGGTCAGGAGGGCCCTGCTCTCAGGCATGGATTAATGCTGTCATCCCAGGAGAGGGTTAGTTACGAAAATGGGTTCCGAGCTCTTCCAATAAGAGGTTGATCAGAGGAGCCATTTGGACCACAACATAAATTTGTGCAGCTAATACTGAGTCACACTTGGGAAGCATAAAGCAATGGCCAGAAAGAAATCTCCTTAATGTTTCTAAGCATGCTGAGAGCAAGTGAGTACTGGATGATAAATTGGCATCTGGGGTTTAAGAAGCATTTGTGGGATATTCTCCAGTGCCATGGATTCTGTTCCTCCATCCCACAGAGAGCAGGGCTTCATGATTTGCATCCCTCTCTCCTGGCAAGTCTTGGCTCTTACCACGTGGGATGGTCTTAGAGAATCCCAGCCTTGGCAGTGAAAAGGATGAGGCTGTTTGGACAGGCTTAGCTACTTTTATCCTAAACCTGAGTTAAGAGATCAGATGTTAATAAGGAAACTTTAAATTTATTTATTTGAGCTATTTCCTTCTACTTTCATTCAACTTTCTGCACATTGCTAGAATAATCAAGAAAAGAGAAAGAATGGAACGTGAAAAAGGAGTTTACCAATAAACACATAAAACTGAACCCTGAGCCACAAAAAGTTAAAATCATCATTAGGAAGTTGGGCATGGAGAAAAAAAAAAGAAAAGAAAAACCAAACATTTCATTTCATTGAATTAATTTACTTAATGGTGCAAAAGCAAAATTGCTTTACAAAGTCATATGATTAACTGTTTCTATAAGAGTTTCCTTTTACAGTTTCTAAAACTATGCCCTATCAACACAATTGATATGAGTTCCGGTGACCATTTGCAGCCCTGCAAACTCTGTTTATGGAAACAATGGGCAGGGCAGATTGCTCAGCAGTGTAACTTACTCAAAAACAACTTCTCTTTCCAACTGAGTGTCACTTTTCACACAGGAAGTGAAGACTTGGCAAATTTTTCCCTGGGTAGTTTCCCTTGACTTTGTACATTATGGCCAAGTGATTTATGAGTGACAGGAAGTATAAATTTAACTGTGCTGACAACTTTTTGAAAACATACTGGGTCTGCAAGACCTTCCCCAGCCAAATGTCCTGTTGACCCTTCCAACTCCATATTGTAAATGCATAATGTGCCAAATCAGGGATGAATAAATTAATCAGATGAATTCATTCATTCATTCATTCATTCATTCATTCATTCATTGGGTTTTTGGTTTTTGGTATCGCAAATTAAACCCAGAGGCATTCTACCACCAAGATACACCCCCAGCCCTATTTTATTTTTTATTTTAAAACAGAGTCTTGCTAGGTTGCTGAGACTATTGCTAAGTTGCTGAGGCTGGCCTTGAACCTACAATCCTCCTGTATCAGCCTTCTAAGGTGTGTGTCACCAGGTCTGACCATTCATCAGTTTTAAACCATACTTGTGATTTTCCTCCTACAAACCAGCTCCTAAATTATAGCTGCCGCATATCTTCCCTATCCCTGTCTGAGAACCCACAAGACTAGAGGAGCAGCATAAGCTGTTCTCTCTCTTCTGCCTAGTTCCAAGTTGGCCCTAACCCACGCCATCCTTCTTCCTTCTCTTCCATCTGCCCCATGGTTACCACTGGGTTTAGGCTTCACTTGCCTCTGCTGCACACAATAGCCTATCTCTTTGCTTTTGTCAACATTACACCCTACTCGACTTCAAACAGAGTGGGCATACTTGACCTGGCTTCTGGAATGAAGGTCTGTCTTCATTTCCACCCCTGTGTTTTATTGGTCTTCCATAATTCTACAAATGAGAACTGTTTTTTTTTTTTTTCCTGGATTATTCATTACCCCCATTTGCACCTCTGGATCATGCTTTTCCCTCTGCCTCAAATGCCTTGCGGCCCTCAGCCCACACCACACCCACCACCATCACGAGAGCCATCTACTCTTCTTTGAAATCCTTCCTATCACCCTAACAAGAGTCAACACTGTCCCTTCCTGAGTGCCCTTGGCTCTTGGCCCTCCTCCCGCACCTGTCCTTCAGTGTCACTCATTCATTTATTCATATACTATGTTATTTATTTATTTATTTATTCATTTATTTGTATACTCCATGAAATTGTGTCTTACTTCAGGATTATAAGTGATACTATCTATTTCATTTGTGTTGAAAGAATAGATTAATAGAAGTTTTTGTTTGTTTGTTTGTTTGTTTTTGTAGAACTGGGGATTGAACCCACGGGAATTCTAACTCCGAGCTATATCCTTAATCCTATTTTTTATTCTTTATTCTGAAACAGGGTCTCACTAAGTTATGGAGGGCCTCACTAAGTAGCTAAGGCTGGCCATGAACCTGCGATCCTCCTATCTTAACCTCCCAAGTACTGGATTACAAGTGTGTGCTACCATGCCCGGCTATATGGAAGCAATCTTAATAGATGGAAGTTGGTTTTGTTTGTTTGTTTTACCAACTGTTCTTCAAAATCAAGTTTTGAACTTCTTATTGATATGAAATTCAAAAATGCTTACTAGTCACTTTGGTATTCCTAAATATTACATTGAATATTAATGTGTGTCAAGTCAGAATACTGTATACCAGAATATTGGCCCAAAGGGTTAAAACTAGCTAAGGAGACCTTGGATCCACAGAACAACTGGGCAAACTGTATTGGAGGCATTGCCTGGAGAGAGACAAAACAGAGCAACACGGTCTAGTTTTACCCTGTCAGAATGTTGTTTTGAGTTTATCATCTGCTCATAATGTATAGAATACCATTTTCTTCAATCTTTAAGTGAAAATATTTTCTGTTCCCTACATTTTTATCTCTATTGAGCATGAACAAAACAAGCTTTGCATATAGTACTTCCTGAAGTTTTTATATGTTATGTGTGGCATAAAATTATAGTACTTGGCTGCGTATCTAACTGCCAATAGTGCTCATACTTTCCAGGTTTATGCTTTCTTATTGGAAGAACCTCCTGAAGCCAGCAAGCCTGCTTCTGTTTCCAAGCATTTTCCTAACCATCCCAGAAATACATGTGTTTTCAGAAAATCTTCCAAGAGGCAATTGCACAGCACAGAAATTCATTCCGGCTTTCCCAAACCCTGAAGTCAGAAATTCCCTCTATGTCTTCTAAACTACATTCTTCTAACTGGGAGTAAAACTCATTTTCAAATCCAGAAACTTCTGGAAACAAAGGCCAAATGCTCCCTTTAACACACACCAGGTGGCCGCAGCAAGGCCCTGTGTGACTTGCATACCTCTGCACGCTGAGCATCTTCCATCTTACCATCACGGGTCATCTCCTTTTGTCTGTGTAACAGAGAAATTACCCAATTACCCAGGCCTCCACCCCAGACACGCTCCCTTTCTCTGCCAGTGGGGTTTTCTGGAGAGCCTGTTCAGCAGTGCAGGGTACAGTGAACCACTCAGGACTCAGAATCAAGTGCCATGAGTCCCAGTTCTGCCTCTGCCCCAAAGTGGAGGGAGTCTAAACCCATCATGTAATTTTCTGAACATGAATTTTGATCTGCATATGCACAACTAATATAGAGAACAGCTTAGACTTAAGCAATAAGCACTTATCCAAGGCACTATCATCCTACCAACCTCAAGATGTGAATTTTTGAATATCATTTTTCTCCAGCTGTATGTGCTTTGCCACAATCTCAGATTCATTCATTCATTCAGTCAGTCAGTCATTCATTCATAAACTACGAGGCATGAGGCATCATGATAGGCTTTGGGGATACATTGGTCAATAAAGGCTCCCTGCCTTTGCAAAAGTTACCATATAAACAAAATGCAAAACAATACTTACAGTGTTTCAGATGATGATAAATGAGAGAGAGAGACAGGAATTGAGAGAGAGGTTGCAAGGGAGAACATCCAGAGGCAACCCTCTCTGAAGAGGTAGCATTTCAAGCCAAGACTTCTGGAGATGGGATTTTTGAAGGTCAGAGAAAGAACATTTTAGACAAAGAAGAATAATATAACATGTGCAGATATACTGAAGCAAGAAAGTTCTTGGGGCCGCCGGGTGTTGGTGGCACACGCTTGTAATCCCAGCATTTGGGAGGCTGAGACTGGAGGATCCAGGTTCGCAGCCAACCTCAGCTACCTAGTGAGGCCCTCCACAACTTAGTGAGACCCTGTTTCCAAATAAAGAATAAAAAATAAGGCTGGAGGTATAGCTCGGAGGTAGAATGCCCCTGAGTTCTAACCCCAGTACCGCAAAAAAAAAAAAAAAAAAAAAAAGAAAGAAAGTTCTTGGTATGTTGAAGAAAACACAAGATCCTGGTAGATCTACAGCAGTGGAGTTGGGGGGGGAGCATTAAGTAGGGTCTCTTTGTTCACCAGGTTCAATTGAAGGCAACACAGGACTTAAGTCAGTGGCCCTGAACTTGCCGGCCCATTAGAATCACCTCATGATCTTCTAAAATTCTGGAAACTCAAGACAACTCCCTAAAACCAGCTAAATCACAAATTCTAGGGGTAGAACAGAGACACTGGGGTTTTCTTCAAGCTCCCAAATGATTCCAGAGTGCAGACAGATTGAAAACCACTGGCTTAAATCAATTTTAGCGCCTAAGTTCTTGTATTGCTCTTCTATAAAAGGATGAGGTTCAACTCAATGAGGCCACACCTCCTGCTGGCTCTAAATTTGATGATTTCTAGATGTAGATCCAGGGTCATTTTCACCCACCCCCTTCTTTAAATCCTCTTTCCTTCCCTCATTGTATCCTAGAACTTCGTTTTCTTCCAGCCAGGCCTGAAACTTGAGAATCTTAGAAGTTTCTGTACATACTGTTCCCATAAATCAAACAACCTGTGTTGATCCAACCCATCTAACCTTCCAAAAAGCTCTCTTCCTTTTCTCCTGGATAATCACAGGCTGCAAGCTCTCCTCCAATCTCTCCTGCCCTGAAGACCCTTCTGAGCTCAGTTCCTACTGCTTATCCAAACCACATCCAGCCTTCAAAGCCCGTCTCAAGTGCCGTCTCCAAGAAGCCTCCCAAACCAACTCAACGGTCTGTGACAAAACTCTTATAGTCATCGTAATCCATATGATACAAGTCAGAACTGAATTATATGCAGGCACACAACACACACTGGTCTTACCTCTCCAAATGGATGTTAAATAAATGAACAAAACAAACAGACTTTTATTCACCTCTGACATATTAAACATTCAAAAACTAGTCATTTTGATGGTGGCCTCGCTGCTGGACATAGTGGAGGTGGTAGTGACATTGGTGGTCCTGTGCAGGGGCGGTTGTAGTGGCAGTAAGAGTCTCGGTGGCGTAACAGATGATATAAAGGGCCACGAAAGTCAGATGCTTTATAGACATCATCTTGTTTAAGCTAAAACAATCCTACAAAATAGGTTTGAACCTCCCCACTCCACAAATAAGAGAGCTGACCTCATAGACGTTGAGGGTAGGATGGTGGTCACCAGAGGCTGGAGAGAGTTGGGGGAGGGGATGGGAAGAGGGTGAGCAATGGGTACTAAGCCACAGTTACATAGGAGAAGGAACTTCTGGCATGCTCTTGCACAGATAAGAACTGTGTACTATATATTTCGAAAAGGTAGAAAAGGATTCTGATAGCTTTTACCATAAGAAAGTGATAAGACTGTGGAGATAGGTATATATATATATATATATATATATATATATATATATATATATCCATCCTGATTCAAACATTATACAATGTATATATGTATAAAAACATCACATAGAGGGAGAATTAATGAAGGAAACACTCCAAGGATGGTGTGTACAAATCTGAGAATACCAGAGCCAGTCTCAATACCCCGTATGGGGAAAGGGAGAGAGGGGGAAGGAGCTGTGGGAAAGCCCACCAAGTGCTGTGTGCATGTATGTCGTCATCACTCTGAACTACATTATGATGTGAGACTATAATGCACTAATAAAAGTATTAAAAAATAGCTGGGCATGGTAGTGCATACTTGTAATCCCAATACTTAGGAGGCTGAGACAGGAGGATCATAGGTTTGCAGCCAGCCTCTGCTACTTAGTGAGGCCCTCTTCAGCTTAGTGAGACCCTGTCTCAAAATAAAGGATTAAAAAAATAGGGCTGGGAGTATAGCTTGGAGGTAGAATGCTCCTGGGTTCCATCGGTAGTACTGAAAAAAAAGTATTTAAAAAATAAAAACATCACATGATACCCCATGAATATATATAATGTTTTTATGTTATCAGTTAAAAAGTAAATAAATAAAGTTGAGAAATTAAAGGAACTGATGGGAAAATGGCACACCCATCTGATCCAGGCTACCTCCTTATGAGCCTTTCAATGAACGGCCCCTTTTATGGAGTCTTTTCAAACCCAGTTTGGTTGATCATGACAGGAGCAATAGAGAATTCCCAGAAGGAAGTCAAGCTAGGAGCTGTTCATTTCTTTCAGACCAACTAGGATCCCCCAGTATCGGTACATAAATAACAAGCGTGAAGTAAAACACACTCTGGCCACTTGTTTAGGAACCCATCCTTTCCCCCTTCCATTCATCCAATGCAGCAAGTGCGCCAACAGAGTCTCCTTTTACTTCAGAAATATAATATTCAATGTACTTTTGAATGCTTAAATTCATTTTCCTAGCTAAGTCTGATTTTGGTTAATATTATAATTAGACTTTCATGAGTTTTAACTAAATGCTACAATGAAGTTAATTTAGAAAAGTAATACTAGAAGCTAATGTGAAAAAAATTATTTGTCTTAAATGAAGAAAAATGGCAGACCAAGTACCTCTCATACTGCTCCAAATCTCTCAAAATGAAAACAAAATGTATATCATAATAAGAAAACTATGTGGGATAAAAGTGATAAAATGCACTTCCTGATATCAGAGAGTTCTCACCTCTGACCCAAAAGGATCTGAAATAAATCATGTGACATTCTGGTCAGTAGCATATACTTGTATTGCTAAACAGGAACTTACTTTTCCAAAACCTAATCGGGATACAGAAGGCACCACTAAAATTAATCTCACCTGATTTCTGATACTGAATCCTGAGGGCAGAAGGAAATTTTCCTTCTGGAAACTGAAGCAGTTCAAATATTTACAATAACAAAACTTTTTTTTTTTTTTTTTTTTTTGAGAAGGGGAGGGAACCCAGCACCTCATACATGCTAGGCAAGTGCTCTACCACTGAGCCACATCCGCAGCCCTGAGCCATTTTTACCATTTTTCTTTTCCTACCTAAGATTTCCTAACTAAACTGACGGAATCCAAGACCCTGAGGTTGACTACATGTCTATGAGCTTATAAACAGCCAAGTGGCCAGCATTTTGTGTTGGCAGCCAAAAGCTAGTCATCCCAGAGAAAGGTTGGCTACCAAAGATCTTTTCACTTCTATTTTCCCTTTGGCTTAAGAGAGATTTGAACTAATTAGCCAGCTGATGACACACACAATGTCACTTATACCTCTGAAAGCTTGAATCAGGTATCAAGAAAGGCAGAGTTGCTGAATTGTTGAAAAAATTTTGAAAAACAATATAGCTGAAGTTAACAAAAGAATTATATCAAAAATCTTCCTCTGATTATAGGAAAAAATACTGACAACTGAGCTATAATAACAGTATAATTCGAGGTATTGAGCCCTTAATCAACTAAATGGCCACACTAGCGTGGCGTTGCAAGGAATGGGTATATTCATAGCAATACACTACACCTAGAGATTCATATGCAATGCAATTAATTACACTGAAAAACAAAAATGTATGACCAGACGGGCTCCTTACCTTCTCCAGTATCGCATTTCCTTGGTGAGGACTGACATTGTGCTGGCTTATTTCTCGCTTGTATTTATATTCATAAACTTGGTCAGTGATATTAATCAGCAGAGTGGAAGGACTGAAGGTCAGTCTCCCGCAATCATAGACAGTTCCACTTTCAATATCGGTTGGTGCTGTGGCATATCGTAAAATTAATCCCATTATGAGGCCTAAAATGAAGAATAAATAATTGTACTAGAGGAAAACAATTTAAAATGTTCACTATTTGTATCATTTCGACTATTAAAGACCTAAATTGTTCTTCTGGGAATCTCTGCAATTCTGTGTTGGTGAGTTATGTTATTGTGGGATTGTGGTAGCTCATTGTTTCTTTGCTATTTTTCCTTCCCATGATTTCTGTGTTCTTAAGTTTATATCTTTGCTGCTTTTGCTAGCTTTCTCTCAATGTATAGGTTTTTTATTTCTATTTTCTCTCTGTGAATAGTATCTTGTACTGAGTTGTGATTACTCTAGGGCTCCTCCGCCCACTGCAATGGTGCCTTTGTTGGGTTTCAGGTGTTGGCTTCCAGGGTCTGCTTGTTGCTTCTATTATGGGGATTTGTCTCAGAGGCGTGAGTAGAACAACTTGTGGCTTCTGTGTTTTAAGCCTCGATGTGGGATGTGTTGAGCTATTTCTTCTATCAGCTGAGGTGAGTTTATCCTTGGTGTCTGGCAGTTCTTTCTAATGGTTCACCTTTCTGGTCCAATCTCTGCCGTAGGGATTTAGAGGTGTTCGCTGGTATATACAAGGGCAGGCTGTGTTCAGTGGTGAAGGTTGGGGGGAGGGAGGAAGCCTCAGTGAAGTGATGGGTGTAAGAATACAGTAAGGTAGAAGGTACGATCCAGTAGAATGAGAGTTTGAGTGTGTTAAGGTGATATATGGTAGAGATTAGAGATAGTGGACATGTGGGGGGATTCTAGTAGTCAATGTAGAGTATTTAGGTGTAGTGGTATGAAATGGTCTTGATATAAGACAGAAAGAAAAAAGTGTTGAAGACAAGAATATAGATAGGAGATGGGGAGAAGCTTGTAAAAGGGAAGAGAACAGACAAATGAGCAAAAACTAACAAAACAGCTAACCATTCAAACAAACAAACATAAATAAAACAAAGCAATACAAAACAAAAACAGAATAAGAAAAAAAAAAAAACCCTGCAAGTATATAAGTACAGAGCAGACTCGGCCTCTGTAGTCCTCTTGGATCTGTGTGGATATTTTCAGCTTTTAAATGTCTACTCACTATAGTAGATTTCCGAGCATGTTTCAGGCATTCTTATTTGCTCAGTGTCCTTTAGTGGTGGTGTCCTTTTGTGGACCCCCTTGTGTCGCCTGCAGTGGTTAGGACCCTGACCTGATGTCTCTCTCTGTCAGTGCAGGCACCGAGTTCCACTGGTGCCTCTCTCGCTGCAAGCTTGTGTCTCTGAGCTCTCTACAGGGCCTGTCCCTTGCCACTCTCTGTCTATGTAGGTGGCAGGCGTCACTGGATCAGGCCCTGTGCCTGTTTCTCTCTGCCTTTGTAGGTGACAGGTATCCAGTCTAAACGTGGGGCATGCTCCAGGGGCCTGTAATGTCTCTGTACCCTGTGTGCTCTAGTTCCCCCTGCCCCGGCACTTCTACTCCTATAGCCGCACAATTCACGACTGGCAAACTCTGGAACCAGCCAAGATGTCCATCAACAGAGGAATGGATTACAAAACTATGGGATATGTACACATTGGAATTTTACTCAGACATAAAGAAGAACAAAATCATGTTATTTGCAGGGAAATGGATGGAACTGGAAAACATTAAGTGAGATTAGTTACTCACAAAAAGCAAAAATTGGGTGCTCTCCCTAATATGCAGATGCTAGGGAGAAAGTGGGTCAAGGAGAAACCTTAGATGAGCAAAGAAGGTGACTTAACTGAAGGTGATAGGGGAGAGAGAAACACCCTAACACACATGATTTACACTCACAAACATATCAAAGTCAATCACTAAATTGAACATGAGAAGGAGGGAGGGTGAGGGAATAGGGCAGGAATTGGGGAAAGGTTGAATGAGAGATGCATGCATGTATGCCTCTACCAGCTTGTACCTCACAAAGATGTATGATTACAATGCACCAATAAAAAATAATAATAAAATGTTCACTACTGAAGTGTGTGTGTGGGGGGGGCCTTAGGGGATTGAACTCAGCACCATTCTAACTCTGAGCTATACCCACAGCCCTTTTTATTTTTTATTTTGAAACAGGGTCTTGAGAGGTTGCTAAGAGTCTCAGTAATTTGCTGGGGTTGGTCTTGAACCTGAGATCCTCCTGTCTCAGTCTCCCAAGTACTGTGATTACAGGTGTGTGCCACCATGCCCAGAAGACTACTAAATACGTTTTTTGTGTGCATGTGTGTGTGGTACTGGGGATTAAACCCTGGGGCATTCTACCTCTGAGCTACACTCACAGCCCTATTTTATTTTTATTTTGAAACATGGTCTCTCTAGGTTGACTAGAGTCTTACAACTTGCTGAGACTGTCCTCGAACCTACAATCCTCCTGTCTCAGCCTCCCAAGTACTGGGATTACAGAAGTGTGCCACCAACCTGGCTCAACTGAATACTTTTAAATGCATAATTTGGAACTTTTAGAAGTGACAGAAGAAAGTGTTGGGTCATTGCCTGGCTTAGAAGTTTGTTTACTCATAGATACGAACTCAACAGAATGCACTGTTAAAATATTTATAGTGGAAACTATTGCTTGAATATCAGCATGTATTTCCATGATTTCCCCCCTTCCTAATGGGCTCACAAATTTTGGAGAGAAGAGGTACATATCCACCTCTTCAATCCATCCAAGTACTTCAAGAAAACCTCTTCTCTGTGGTAGACATAGAATAATCTAACTAATCAGGAGATGAAATTTCTCTGAGAAGGTTTCTGGTCTCCAGATCAGCGCATACCTAAATCTGCCCCTTCAGACTTAAAAGAAGCATCTACATTCCATGGTTGGGGGCAAGATTTTCTTGTTCTCTCCCAAGACACGACCAAGGCAGTGATTTCTCCATTTGTGTTGGCAGGTATCTTGTGACCAACAGGGGACTGAGTCCAAGGGCACAGTCAGTAAACTATAATCAATAGAATTAAGGTACAGACAGACCTCGGGGACTGAACGACATCTCTGAGTCACTGGATCAACAAGCCTACTCTAGAGTTACCCTACTTCTAGACTTCCTGTTATGTAACATAATATACTCTGTACTTTTTCAATTAATTTTAATCAAATTTATGCCTACCCATAGCCAAATGCATTCTAATGATACAATATTTCTTTTCATGAAGATTTGAACCTAAGCAACAATTCTTGACTTTCCTCTTTTTTTTTTGGAGTTAATATTTCATTTAATATTAAAGTTTACAGATTCTGTTAGGATACTCATGGTAGTTGTGAATTCTTTTAATAGAGATTTATTAACAAACAGTCAAAAATTTCAGAGAATTCAAAAATTTCTAAACAGCCCTCAATTTAAAATTAGAATTGAAGTATGTGTTTGAGGATAAAGAATCCACAGTCCACCTTCAAGAAGACCAAATTTTGGAGGTTTTACCTCTCCCTTATGAGTCCAAAAATCCAATAACCTTTTGTTGATTTAATAAAACGGTTTTTGGTACCTATTTTGTGCCAGGCATGTGTAGAGTTAAAATAAAAATACATCCTAAGTCTTATAGGAGCTCAAGTTTGTGTAAGTAAAGACTCAAACATAAGATGTCTTAGCACTTGCTCTGACAGCTGGGAGGCACTCTGCTATGGAGAGGAGACGCTTTGAAGCTCTCTGAATTTTGCGAAGTTTGAGATGAATCTTAGAAGGTCATCAGATTATTTAGATGAGCTGAATCAGCGAACAAGCTGGGATCCAGGCTGCACATATGGGTGGCAGTGCGTAATAGCAGACAGCTGAAAGTTCACCGAGATCGAAGCTCTCTGGTGTAGAATTATTACTGTGAAGAGGCTGAGCAACCAGAGACCATGTTTGTTGGTTGTACTGCAATAGGGTCAGTTCTCACCAATGATGGCTCAGCAGCAGCAAAGACGTCAGTGCTGGGTGGCAGCATTGAAGAAGTGGGTAAATTTTCTCCCCTCTGTTTTCCCATCTATCAGATGGATGGGGAGAAACCAGAACTTCTAAAGGGAGACAGAGTTGCTGAGTTCAAGCAGATGGGTCCTTGAGAAAGGAGGTGGAAGGAAGCCGTGTACCAGCCAGGAACACCTGCCTTAGACTATTGTGTGGGTGAAAAACTAACTTCTGTGGTTTAAAGACGCTCGTATGTTGGAGTTTCAGTGTTGAGAATCACTAATGACAACCTAGGTAACAGTGCATAAATACAGAGGGAGCAGAATATCTGGTGTATTTAGGAGATCAATTAGTGTTGTGAAAGAGAATAATAAGAGAAAGAGAGAAACTCTAAACTATAGGCCATAAGGCTTCTCTATCATGCTAAGAAGTTTGATTTTTTGGTCCAAAGTAATATAAAACTATTGAAATATTTCAGTCAGGAGAGTAAAATAATCATAGCTTCACCTAAGAACTATCTCTTTGGCAACAATGTGGAAAACTGGTTAGAGTGAGAGGTAAGAATGAAGACAAATTTGTTTCAAGTATATTTTTATCCTATTTATTCTTGTTTCAGTGTTTTTACCATTCCTCTATAATATTAAAAATAATATATCTTAACCTCTATAAGCAAGGAGAGATCTCTACCCTCCACTGAGTATACAATCTGCCACAGAACAGTGGGCAAGTTTCAACGCACAGTGCCCAATGCCTCCAATTACACTAGTCGAGAGAGAGAGAGAGAGAGAAAAGATGCAACATTACCACTCCAAATGAATTAAGGTGTTTGAGAAAGAACAACACCTTTCCACTCTCATTTCTTAAAGTTATTAGGCAGGTACCACAAATGACACTATTAATCACTCTTTCTACTCAAGTGGAAATCAAAGAAAGGAAGAACAAGACTTCCTTTCTTTAATCGGGTCTGAATAGAAAGAACCCATACTAAGGTCATTTGAAACTCCCAGTAGGTGAAACTTATTCTTGCAAAATGCTTTCAATGAAATAACAAGAAGTAGACATTAAGTGCGCATTGTTACTTCCCAATTAAGGAAAGCAAGTCTTTGTCATAGCAACGAGTGCCTAGTACTTAGTGTGGTTAAATTCATACACAGCTGCAAAATCACAACAGCCCGGCCTGGCCCAGTGTAGCAGCTCTGGCCCCAGCTTTCATGAAGAAGCACCCTGAGTGGATGGAGGAGGCTGCTTGCAGCCAGAAGTGACCAGATGGACTGGCCAAAAGCATGCACCTCTTGGATAGATCTCCTGCTGAGAGGGGTAAGGTGCCCGTGGTCTCAGCTTCTGTCCTCTGGAATCCAGAGACCCAGGCTCCCTACCAT
This sequence comes from Graphiurus murinus, assembly GCA_004027655.1. NCBI lineage: Eukaryota > Metazoa > Chordata > Mammalia > Rodentia > Gliridae > Graphiurus > Graphiurus murinus. The sequence goes on along the minus strand of PVLC010002662.1, from coordinate 51,737 downwards.
CTGTTCCCAGCCAATGACTGAGCTCAGTGGGGGCACTAAGGCTCAGAGACAGGGACCCCTCTGAAGGACAACCATGCTGTCCAACCAAGCTTCGCCACACCTGTCTTAGAACTGGACTGCAGCCTAAGGATTCTCTAGCCAGCCTTTCTCCCTTCCTTCTCTCCACCAGTGTTGGGATGGCGTCAAGATCTGACAGCTGACCCAGCATCCTCAGGCTCCTTTCCGTTTCTCCTCAGAGAAGTTTCCTCCAATAAATCATTTTTATAACTAATCTCTTCCAGTTAACACATGAGCCCTGTGTTTCCCCAAACCCCCAGGACTGAGAGGAATTGACATCTTGGCAGCTTGTAAGCACCAGCGGGAAAGCCACCGCCTCATGGCACAGTGGTGAACAAGCCCAGGTGCCCCCGTGCGCCCTGCCTCGGGAGCAGCAGCTGCAAAGTGCTGACTTGCCGGAGGCCGGACACTTCTCCACAGAGGCGCCTGATGCTTTTTATAGGCAAACTCAGTACTTCAGCCATATGTTGACACAAATATGAAGCACTTAATTGATGCATGCCAGCACAAGACGGTATGAGTGCAGATGACAAGTAGGATTATCAAGTAGGATCTGTTAGGAGGAAGAAAAATTCTAATGAGCAGGGGCTGTTTTTGCACCCCCACAAAGATGCAGGATAAAGAATGCGCCAATCCCTTTTGCACAGAAGGTAAATGAAGACTGGCCTACACAAAACCATGAAGACAGAGCCCTGCCTGCTGGGAGAGCAGAGGAGCCAGGCCGCCCTGGCCTCAGGCTGTGCCCCCCCCCCACACACACAGGACACTGCTCTGAGATCTAGCTCTCTGCCAGTTGTGGGCATCGCCTTCCTCAGGCAGAACCTCCAGTTGAGCTGCATCCCCTGCTTCTTCAAGCCTGGACAGCTGGGCGGCTGGGGTGGCAGCAAAGTGGGGCTGCTCTCTAGGGAACCTTGGCCTCCCTCCAACATCGTCCACCCCCCGCACCCCACAGAGCTTGTGCTGGGACTTCAGCCCTAAAGCGCTCATTATCCTAAAAGGGCCTTCTTGAATCTGCTCTGTACAAACCATGCTCTGAGGAAGCCTGTACCACTGAGCTTTGAGTTCTTGCCGCATTTACAGTTTGAACTGCACACTTCAGAGCTGGTTTTAGCAGGACCCACATTGTTTGGCCTGGCTTCACAGACTGGCTTTGTCTCCTGACTATACGATGAGACCATTTAGGGCAAAGACTCTGCTATTCTGCATCTCTTCTTCTCTAGAAAAGACAAAGGCATTAGGCAGGATCGTAGCCAGACTTCCTCCCAGTCCACGAGTTCCTCTGGAGTCAAGAAAGAAGAAAAGGATCCCCCATGTGGCGGATCAGTTACCAGTGTGTGTGTGTGTGTGTGTGTGTGTGTGTGTGTGTGTGTGTGTGTGTGTGTGTGTGTGTGTGTGTGGT